>JAEIIJ010004329.1:0-115197 GCA_018904815.1 Drosophila ogumai
AATATTTATAAATATTTGTGAAAGTATATTGTAATATTTAAAGACACAGAAAAGATGCACATAGTTTCTTACTATTTTCAGTTACTACTTAATATTAAGATTCCTTTCTTTTAAGGACAAATATCCAGCGAAGGGTTAACTAACATAGAACCGGCAAACAGGCAACAGGCTGCTGCTCGCTGGCAACATTTGGCCCCCTGCCCCAAAAGCCCCGCTTAGCCACGAGTGGAGGCTCTCCGAGGAAGAGTCTCTGTTCGTGTTGCAGGACGATGTGTGTTGCACATGTACTTGGGGACTCGTGCAGTGTGGGGATAGGATAGTGTATGTTTTGCTGCCTCGGCCTCAGCGTGTTGCATGCCACTGAGCTCTTTACAGCTGCTGATGTTGCTGCTGCTGTTGCAATCTCTGTTAGCGGGGGCCTCGGCCACTTTCCCACTTTTTTGTATTTGGCCGGAACACGCCAGCGCTAAGTGCGGTTCTCTGGAGTGTTTCGTTGCCATAAAATAGCCAGTCTATTGTCGTATGCTAAATATATTTTAGCAATATTTGACTGCCAGCATTTCTTGTTTACTCCGAGTGGGAGTTCGATATGCAGCGCCCGTTTTTCCATTAGTTTTTCCCATGTTTTCGGGGTGGTCCGGCGGAATTGGTTGATTTTTTGAGAATTGAAAATGCCGTTATGGGTTGTTTGCTTGTTTCGCCTTTTTATGTCGCCTCGGTTTTAAGTGGCAAAATTATTTCTTACATGCACATTTGGCACTCACAGAGCTTCGACTTGGAGTTCGAGTTCGAGTTCGGCGAAACTTGTTGCTGGTCTTTATGGCCATCGCCGGGCTTCATCATAATTTTCAGGTTTATTTACTCGCTGCTACTGCACCGCCTGGCCATAAATATCGCCGCATATGAGTGTTGCATGTTGCAGCAGTTTGAATGCCACTATTATGCCAGGTCTCAGCTCCCAGAGGAATCCACGTCCAATAATGGGGAGAGGGAGCACTGCCATTCGGTGTCACTTGGGTTCGCTGCTCTAATTTCGCCGGTCTATCCCCATCACCTGACGACGACCGACCGAGCGACCGAGCGACTGGCTTTTTCGGCTGCCGACTTATGCCACTTAAAATTACATTAAAAAACTTTCCGCCAAGAGAAACAACAACTTACTGCCGCCCCTCGCTTCCCCAAAAACGGCAAACTTTGCCCGGCTTTGCCACTCCGATGCTGCTCCTGTTTGTACGTTTCAGTCGTGTTGCTCCTGTTGCTCCTGTTGCTGCGTTTTTGCCCCGTCCCACTTCTTGTTTTTGCGGCGCTGCAAATATGAAACTTTTGTTACTTAATTATTTTGTTTGTTGTTCTTGTTAATGCTGCTGCCGGTGCTGCCTCTGTTGGTATATTGTTATTAATTAATTGAGTTACACTTGCTGCCGCTCTCTCTCTTTCTCTGTGGCCGTTGCTCCAGCAGTTCTTACTGCCGCCTGCCTAGTGGTGCGAATATTTTATGAATTTTTAAATTTCATTAACTCGACATGTGCCGGCAACTTTGTAGCTGACTGTGTCATACGAGTGTCGTCGACCCTTTTCGTGTCTTTGGCCAGAATGTGGCCGACATAACTAACTAAGTAATTGCCAAGTGTGGCGAAAATAATAGTAATGCCAAAAACAAACGGTTGACTCTTCGCATTAAGTTGGCTTGCTAAATGAGTTTATGTTTATTGATGGCTGACCTGTCTCCCCGACTTTACAGGCATTTCGCGTACCTGCCCGACCGAAATTGTCTTTGGCAGAAAGAAGGCTTCCATAAAAGTGGCCTAATGTTTGTTTGCTGCAGTGGCAGTTGCAGTGTTTGTGGCAGGGAAACAGCAACCGCAGACGGCTGAGAGCGAGGCCAGCTTAAATATTATTCATACGGCGCGTTGGCCACGGCCAAAATCCTCATTGCAGCTTTCATTTCGACTCGCATAACTATGTCAAATTAGTGTCTGGCTGCCTGGATGCGCTGCTCCAACTTTCCCAGCGGCGTTTTCCCAAAACTTTTCCGCTCCTCGGCTCCTTGGGAAATCGTATTCAAATGCCGGGGCCTGGCAGGCAGGCCGGCAGGCTGGCAGCAACCGGGAGAAACAAAAACCATTTTAATTGAATTAGAAAATGGCAATGGGTCAGATGCACGTTTGTAATGCATAATTTATGTTTGCGCACCGAGTTTGTTTTGTGATTTCAGTTATTTTCCATTTTGCTGCGCCGCTGCTATGCTGCCATGCTGCTGCTGTTGCGAATCCAAATCCGAATGCAGCTCCGATTTTTAGGCCAAAATTTTCATAATCATTTGGTGAAATAGAAAATTGCCGTAGCGCAGTAGTAGTCCCCCGCCGACCCGCCAGTTATGAATATCATTGCGGCAGCAGCTTAAATGAATGAACTGAGGCTCGGAGCCATCAATGGAGATATGTGCGGGGATTATGGGTATATGCTTGGCTATATCCAACTATATGGTCGAGTGGAAAGTGCGTGTGACAGCCAGTGGATGCTGCAACTCCTCCGTGGAGGAGTCATCCGGCTGGCAGCTGTCAGGCGCACTTGCATTACATTATTGCCGCCTCCACGTCGGTTAAACTGGGCAACAAATTGCATTTTTCCGACTCTGCACATATCTGGAATACCTGCTCAGTAATTTTCTTCTCTGCTGGACTTCATTTAACAAAATGTAGTGAGGTCTTCCGTAAGCAGGAAGCTCTCTGTTAAAGGAATTAAATAAATTCAAGCGAATTATTTGAGACTAAAAGTTATTTCCCTTAAAAATTATTGGGAATAAATGTTATTCAATAATTTTGTGTCAGAAAAGTGAAGGTTTTGTTTATTCATTCACCAAACGCTAACTGAACATATCAACTTTTGTTTATTGACATATTATAAATTCCATTTTTCGAATTTACTTCATTTCCCCTTCTCCCATTCATTTCATATTTCCCTTCAAGGAGACATTCCCTACTAATTTATTTTAGGCAAACATAGATTTTATCTTTTGTATCTCGCAGCTCCCATCAGTAATAATCTTAGGGCGATGCAATCATTTGCCTGTCCGCTTGGCATTCCTGAATCTACAAAATTCTTGTTCGATAGTGTGATTTGCTATTGCCGATGCCTTCGTTGTTGTTTTGTTGGTGTGTCTCGAGCTCAGGACTCATTTGATATGCGGGCTCAGTAATGCGCCCACACGTCGATGCTGAAACAATGCCAGGCATTTTTATATGCCATGCGATATTTTATAAAATACGTACGTATTTATATACCCATCGGTGGTGGCGGCAGCGGAATATATTGTGAGTAACGAGCGGGATGCCGACGACCGCTCAAGTGCATCTTAAAGATACTTTTGCTGCATTGTGCTCGGCGGCCGCTAAGCTTCGCCGGAGTGCGGCACAGTGGAGTGGAGTGGCGTCTTCAAAGGCCGCCTATTGTGGCCGCAACCCCCCTGTTTTCCCGATCTGTGTAGGGGTTGATATATGAGCTTTAATGTGCATTAACTCTTGCGCCATATTTCTCCGCTCCTTCAGGGCGGAGAATGGGGTTAATTACGCGTTTACGGCTCTGTGGCTGCGGAGAATCTTGGCCGCAAATATTTATTGGTCGGTTTGATTTATGCGCCCAGAGCCATGTGTCTTTCTCACTTAGAAAACGTATGGCCACGTTTTTGGCTACCTGCTTGAGTGGAGATTTGGCTTGGCAATGTTGAGAATAAAAATTCCCTCAAATTCCTTTCGATTTGTTCTTGCTGAAGTTGTGTTTAGGGTACGCCAGTGACATCTCAACTTAATGGTAGTTATTAATCAGAAACTTGCTCTTTAAAAAACTAAAAATATTATGAAAATTTGATTAAATATACATCTCAATATTTGTACAGTTTTTTTTTCAGGTGCATTCACCTCGAAAGCATTTCACCAAAAACCTTAGCCAAAAAGATTTGCATACCAAGCCATATTTATCCAACTTCCTAACTACTTATGTATGAGTAATTTAAATATTTTAATAATTTTATAAGCCGAAAGCACAAAAACCACTGAGTTTGCGCAAAAAATCCGTCGAAAAAAGTGGTCGAAAAGTGAAGAAAAAGACCAATTCACGTTGCTCAGCCAAAATGCCACAGAGCACAACCCATAATCATGGCTAAACATAAAAAACCAGCCAGACAATTCGAATTGTCAGCCTCTTTCGGCGTTTTGTGCTAAAGATTTCATTTCATTCCGTTTCGTTTCGTTTTCGGGGTCGCAATTTTTCAGCATTTTGCTAATACCCACTTTAGAGGGCCCCCAAAAAAAGACATACAAAAAAAAAAAAATAACAGCAAAAAATAAAATAAGCGATCGATGCTGAGCTGATTCAAAGGGGTTCAGCGGCTCGAGCAGAACCCTTCATTAGGCACACGAACGATCTTCGGCGACTCATGTTTATAAATTGGTCTATAATTTCGATTTATTTGTACAGCTCACAGGGCAACCTGGAACTTGGTGCTGTAGCTGCAGTTCGCAAGAATTTTACGGGGGACGCAAAACTGTTTTTACAGGCCCAAATAATTGCCAAAAATCTGTGGAAAAATGGTAAAAGTAAAAACATTTTTCAGCGTCTAGAAAAAACACACGAGATTGCTTGTTGTTTAAGCAAACAGTTTAGAATGGGCTGCCTAAGCCTCAACTAAGCCCACATTTTCAAAGGGTCTATCGCTATCTCCAAGATACTCTAGCAGGTAGCCGCTTCTAAGAGATACTCTTGCCTCGGGTATCTCTCAGCTGCGGATCTCTCTCGCTCGCTCTCTTGGGAGGGGAAATGCCACCAATACCAATGAAAACCACTCTCTGCCCTTACCAATACTAAGATATTAAAATGTTCTCCCGCTCTCTGGCTCTCTCCAAGAGCATCCATCCTTTTCGATCTTTCAGATACTGTATCTTTCCTCTCCCTCGCTCGATTTCCGCTGCGATCTTCGCTTTGCTTGTGTGCGTGCTCTGCCCACCAACACAATCACACTTGGTCTCTCTCGCGGCTCTTCTGGGAGAGAGTTTCATATCTCTTGGAACTCTCAGTTTGCTGTCATTGACACTCTCTGCTCAGCGGCAGGTTTTCCGTTTTCTGTTTCAGCAATTATGTATCTTGTATCTGTAACTCGCTTGTTGTGTATCTGTTGGCTGAATAGCCTCAAATGCCTGACATTTTACACTATCGCCAGCGATTTGCAGCATTTCTGCCTCGATTTGGAATGATTTCCGTATACCAAAAATATTAGATAATTATTTTTGATGTGTTTAAATATTTATTGGTTTTTACTTTTGTGGGATTAAACTTTTATTAATTGTTAAGTTGAAGTATAAATGTCTAGTTTTATAATAACAACGATGTTTGGTTGGAATTGTATGGGAAATGTCATTAAAAAAACCGCATTACTGATAGTTCAAAAATAAATTATCAGCGAATAAAAGATATTTTTCAAAAATACAGATATTATGGTATGTAAATTCTTAGTCAAAGATGAGAAGAAATCTCGAAAAATTCATTAATTAATGGTTATATTTTGCTTATTTGTTGTGTCTTTTAATTTGTTTTAATCGAAATCTTCGATTAGTGGTCTTTCTTTCTGCGGCTTGGGTTTCCCTTGAAGAGGGATCAGCTCAGGATCGCTGAGCCTGATTGAGACAATATCGTAAAATAACGCCACATGTGAAATCCGATCGCCGGGATATGCAGGTATTTGTGGCAAATTTAGTTGCTTGTGTCGCCGTTTATTGCCATTCTGCTTAACTTGTTTTACCACACGGACAGCGCACAAAACGCTCTCATTTGGCCACAGCCACAGAGCCGCCGCAGATTGTTGTTGTATTTCGTATTTTGTATTTTCCGTTTTTACAACGTATTTTTTCTTCCGACGCCAGAGTCTTTTGGCTTAAATGAAACTAAATGAGCCAGTAATCAAGTTGTGTTCAAAGAGTCGCCTCCACACACTCAGCTCCCCGCCAGCCTCCTTTGCCTTTTGTGGTATTTTCGTTTCGCCTTTTTCTCAATTTTTTTGTTGCCGATTTATTTTTTTTAATATGTTTCTTGTGGTTTACAGCAAATTTCACACTTGGTGTCTGGCGAGAGTGGGAAGTACGAGTGCAAGTATCGCTCCCAGCTCCAGCTCCAGTTCCTCCAGTTCCATTCCAGCAGAGTTGGCGAGGCGTAGACGCCACAAAGAGGCCAGACAACCGGGGCTGATTGATTTTTTAATATCGAGCAGGGGCTGCAGGGCGGTGGGATCATTGTGATCGGGTTTTTCAAAGGCCGAAGACCGCACCCAGCCAGTTGACAGGAGAATCTTATGTAAACTGGATCCGCATCGGAATTGAATGGCGAGCACTAATCACCCGCTGCCTGCCAACTTTTACTTTGCATTCAACGCGGTTCATTTAAAGAAGTAAAGCTTATATTAACGATCTTATGTAAACTGAATCACTGGATAAACCCCAATAACAATAAGAAGACTTTGATATAAGTTCAATTGGTACTTTTTAGTTTAAAGAATTCGGAGAGTTGCTTAAGATACTTTTTCTTGAATATTTCTTTAGAAATAAGGTAATTTATGGATTTTCCTCGGTGTACGTGATTTTTCCTGGGTGCATTCTTCTCGGTAGCCGACCAGATTTATTCATTGGCCGCGATCCACACGCTTTCACTATCAATCTCCGCAAGATGCTTGGTCTTGGCCATCTCTCCTTCTCTCTTGACAATTTCATTTCAATATTTTGGTTACACTTGAGGGCGATCATCGCTACCGCTGGGAATCCGGCAGATGAGCTGAGGAGCTGTGGAGTTGGAGGCGGGTCCCGTCCTGGCCACTTCACATATATTGTACAATAAATATTATTCATCTCTCCCGGGTTTCGCTTTGTTTTTGGACCACTCGAAGTCCACTTCCAGCTCCCGTCCATGACTTAATTAAGAGCTGCACGTTTATTGTGCTTACCTGCGTAGTTTTGTTTCCAGCTCACTTGAATGGCACAGTTTTGTGGCTGTGTGTCTCTGGGCCTCTGTTTTTTATTAACTTTATTGAGGGGCTCTGGCTCTGGCTGTGGCTGTGGCTATGACTCTGGCTATAGCTTTTGTTTTGTTTGGCCGACGCGCTCGCTTTTCCCAGAGCTTGTTTTTGTTGAAACGTCATCGTAAATTGCAATTAATTTCAACGGCTTCGGGCCGGCGACAGATGATGGCTCATAATTTCAGCCTGCAGGTAGGTGTTTCATTAAATTCGGCCTTGAGAGGCTGCGACTCGCTCATGTTTTCAATTATTTTCACACCTTGGAAAACAACAGCCGCGGAGTGCAAAATATAATATACGAAAAATGAAAGAGAACTCCACTTAAAATTATGCCAATCACGAATCGCCAGCCGTCAGCCTTTGTTTTCGAGCGCACTTCACACAGTCGCGGCTTGGTGCTTTTTTTTGAAAAGTTACAAGTATTTGAATATATCACCGCCATACTTGCCGAATCATTCATCTATTTCTGGCCCATTCGGGGCTATTTTTGGGAGCCCCGAAATATTGGACCAATTACCATTTTATCAAGGCGGCAATACAAACCTTTCGAGTCTCTGCATTTTAGAGGCACTATCTATCGCCATGGGCAGCCATTGGAAAGCCATAAAACAGCGCCACATGCGTTAGTTGAGTGCCGCTTGGCCCGGAGTTAATTTTAGCCTTTTACGACCCCGCCAAATGTCAATTGATATGAAATTTCTGTCTTTACAGCTGTTTTGGACGCGGGCCGCGGCTCACTCGCGTGTGAGCCAACGTCAACGCCTACCTGTATCTGCATCTGCAAGGCAGTGTAAATGTATCTGTATCTGTATCCCTTGCCGCTGCAGGGGCAGGGCGGCCAAATGCTATTGGCCATTGCCATAAAAAACACTTTGTGAAAGAGTTTACCCCGTTAGTGGCGGCCTGAGTGAGTGTGTGTTGTGTGTGTGTGAGTATGCGGTTGGACCTTTTTTATGCATCGTCGAGCAGAAAGTGTTGCATTTATCTGCAGCAGAAACCCGCCTTCTAGAGCATAGTGCACATAAAGAAATATATTATAATTGACTTAATAAAATATGTAATTAGAAAAAGATATGCATATCTATTTTAACTACTTTTTTTATATTCATATTTAGTAAATAACGTTTAAAGTTTTAAATTATAAACTTCTTACCTAGCCAAGTCCCTTTTGTGATTCACCATTCCATTAACTTAAATTTCCCTTTTTCCCCTTACCAAACCAGAGAAGAGTCTTTAATGCCGGCTCCCAAGTGACATTTGCATATCGGACCGCATCAGCTCAGGCCGCCTCCGCGACCGCTCAGTGTAGCTGGGAGAAATTACAATAACCGCAGCATAAAAAAGGATATGCCCCGACTTGCTTTCAGACTTTGTACTTCTAAGCCGTGCCTCTGCTTTTATTATCGCCGGCAACTCAAGGGACTGAGAACCGAGAAACGAGAGCCGAGAGGAGGACACATAAAAACACACACACACTCCAGGAGAAACACAAAAAAACTGGTAGCCTAGGAGGCCATTAGACATAAAACGAAGTCGGGTAAGTGCAAGCTATCGCAAGGATAGCTGCAGATACGGGAGTGCTGTCGGGGAAGGTGCTACCACTAAAAGTTGACCCAAATTTTATCATCAATGTGACAGAAAGTGGCGATTAGATGATGCCTTTTATGTGCTTGTCTTGGTCTGGATGCTCCCCATTGCGGTCTTGCGCCGACAAAGGTACCCGATGCCACTGTGCGGGCTCTGATCGTTCGGTCCGCCGATATGAATGGGTTTTCCCGGGCTCTCAGCCCATAAAGCGTCGCTGATATCTTAATTTTCCGCCTCTATCTGGGCCACTTGAGAGGGAGCAGCTGGCGCTGCACTTGTTTGGATTTCCACGCCGCACATCCGGCTCGCCGAGGAGTTTTCCCAGTCCAACTTGTCGTCTGGCAGGCGCCAGTTGCAGTTGCAGTTGCATCCTGTGCGTCGCGGGCCCTTGAGATGTTTGCCATACCGAGATGCCCTCCTGGTCTTGGGCCTGCTCTTGGTCCCTTCGGCGATGCGGAAAATCACAGGCAGAGCGAGACATTTGATTTCTGTTTGCTGTCCCAGCTCAAACTAACCGTGAAATGTCCGAGCCTATCGGAAGTTGATAGCGGATGGGTAACCCGAGGAGGCTGGCTTCCTTTGAAGTGGTCTCCGGTCCCCCGGATAAAGTGTTTGATAATACAATTTACAAAATGCAAATCTCAGCTGCCGTTCCTTCACTGAAAGAAATCGAGAGGGAGTTTAAGATAGCAATAAATGTATAGTTAATATAAAGAAGGGTAATTTTCTATTTACACATTATTAAACCAATTTCTAGAATATAAGCAAGACCAACTCTGCAACCTTTTAATTGTTAGATACCCTATTTTATGGACTTCAGAACGATTGATTATTCTAATTAGATTAAATCATATACGCGGCTTCCCAAAGGAATACACCCTGTTAATAGTTATTTTTTTACAGTGTCCCTTTGAGAAAAGGCTATTATGTCGCCCTCGCAAGATCATGAAAAGAAATCGCCGGCCTTGCTCCATAAATATTTATGGGCCATTGAAAGGTTCTCTTTGGCATTTTCTTGGCCCGGCCAATGAAGTTAGTCCTGGTTCTAGTTGGGTGCAGAATTACCGGCCTCGAGAAGTTCTTACAATTTATATCAATAATGCCGTTAGCCCGGCTTGTTTGAGCAGCGCACTTTTTAATCTCTCTCGCTAGTCGGGAGGCTTTCCCTGGGCCGAGTGCGGTACATTTGACACGCAACTCTGGGCGACGACATCGCCTGTCGAGGGTACCTCAATTCGCCCCGCAAGTCAGGCTCAAAATCAACTGCTAACATGACATAACTTACGAGCAGGGCATGCGAATTTTCCCCCGCTTTTCCGCGGCATTTTTACCCCGATTTTCCGTTATGGTGGGAACTAGGCTTCGTAATGGATATAGAGTCAGGCGGTCAGAAAAAGGCTGCGACGTCATTTTAAGCCAAAAGTTATTGGCACTTTGTCAAGCCGTAAGTAATGTACTCATGTACCCCACGAAGGTTACGTTTATACGTGGTTCTAATTTGAAATTTATATTCATTTGCTTAAAACTATCGTGAAAATGAGCTTCAAGGAGTCACAGTTGTTCCGCTAAATGATCAGCTTAATAAATAGATTGTGAAAACCTCAAAAAACGTTATAATATTTCCACCCATTTCAGCAATTACCGAAAAACTTTCCCACGGAAAACTTCCCGAGTTCGGAGCTCGCATGTCCGCTGGAATTTCCCGTGCGGACGGTATACTCCTTGCGTGTCCACCGTAGTACAGTGTGCCCCATATACAGCGTTCCATATGGCTGGCGAGAGTGTGTGGTGTGGTATCTAGGCCCGGCCAAGAGGTGCACGATAATTGGACCCACTAATTTGCCTATTTAACTGGATTTGTACGGGCCAACATGCAAATCGACCAGTTGGCTAAGACCCTTTGGTTGCACTTTTCTGCGATTGGGTATGGGTGTGTGTGTGTGTTCTTTTTTTCTCCTTCTTGGAAAGCACTTGGATGTCAATTGCGAAATTGGGTGAACATTGAGGGCTAATCGGGAGAACTGGCTCTAAACATTCTTTTGGTTCTACACCAGTGTTAAGTGGGGTCTGGCACGGCATCTGGCTTATCGCGTTGGAGTTGGGCAAGACCAGTCAATATTTGGGCAATCCCCAGCATAAGGTTTCGTAATGGGGCAGATGCAGATGCAGAGATATAGACAAAAACTTAACCCAATCTAATCTTATCTCATTCCGTGTGCCACTTTCGGCTACCACAAAACTCTTTCTACCTCGTAGATGCCGCAGCAGATGCAGACACAACTAAAGATATAGCTACAGATACAGCTGGAGTCACAGATCCAGCGGCAGATACAGTTGCATATGCTAATTGCATTAATAAATGAGCAGCAACCCCCTTCCGTCCCTGTTTGTTCCTCCCACACACCGCCCCCTCGTCTGGGCTGCCTGTCATTCAATTAAAAAAGAAAACAACGACACATTAGGAAAAACAAAAAGGTCTTGTCTCCGCACAAGAGTGTTTTAGTTTTGGCCTCTGACTCCGTGCCTGGGCCTGCAAAGCCCAAGGAAAATATTTAGAAAGTAAAGAAAGAAGCGAGCGACGGCAATGGAGCAACACATGTACCGAAGGTAATTGTCAAGTAGAGCAGCAGACGACAGCCACGAACGGATCGGAACGGAACGGAGAGGTAGGTAGTACAGCGGGGAGGAGAGCCCAGAAACCGCACGGATGGCCCAGAGACACGGCCAAAAGAACGGACTAACCCCTTCGTCCGTCCCCACCCACAAAATGACACACGAAAATGGTAACACAAACAACAAGATATACAACTTGTACAACGAATTTCAAATGCTCTTTGCAAAAGATATTATATCTATGGATATATAACAAATTGTCTAAATTATGTAAGAAACGTAATCAATGATAGTGTTCGCTTTCAAGCTGGAACTATATTTAATTTTTGATGGATATTAGCTCGTAGCCCAAAATAACCGACACTAGATTTAATAATAATATAAATTTATATTTTTTAGAATTACTCACAAGTAAAATCTACTCAAAGCTGGCATAAATTCTCTTAAGAAAGTTAAAAATAGTTGTATCTTAAATCTGGGATAGAATATTTCAATGGTTCCTCTGATATTCAATACCAAACTTCAATTAAGAAAATTTCAATTCAATATTCGTTAATGGACCCCCCCTCTAGCAGGGCATCAAAGACAACAGCAGTTATGTTTGGCTTGGCCTACGTAGCTGGGCAACACTTTTGGTAACATTCTTGTGGTTTTTTGGCTTTTCAATAGACCCGAAAAATATGCGCGGCGGCGACTCCGCCGGCCTGTGGCTTCCACTTCGTCTGTGGTTTTTGGACCCAGGTCGTCGTCGTCGTCGTCGCTGTGGCTGCGGCTGTTGTTCCTGTCGAGGGTTAGACATATGCGTGACAATTAATATAAGACCCGCTGGGCTGGGTCGGCGGTGGGGTTACGAGTCGCTGACATAGGTACACAAAACGGAACTGCAGACATTGTCGTCGTCGGGGCGAGGAGTTGTCTCTTAGAACAGAGAGAAAAATGAAAACGTATATTTAATTATTTACTTATAATTCATTTTCTTTAAATAACAAGTAAAGATTATTTTTCTGTGAAGTTATTTCAAGTATTTTAAGCATTTACTTTCTCTGATAAGTTGATAAATTAGAAGTGATATTTTTAGAGGAGACACGTATTTCCATTATTGCTGATAAAAGACTCTGCCATTTCAATTATTAATTGTTTTATTTATCATCTCTTTAAATTATTCTCAGTGCATGGCCTCACTTGAGTCGTGTTCTGGTGGCCAATGTACCGGAGCTGGCTGTGACAGGCCAACGCCAGCGGACCCTCGGCGGGTGGGGCACCTGCGAGGGCTCCAAGCTCCCCGCTCTCGGCCAAAAGCCAAACCAATTTGCGGGACCAAAACAAACTGTACCTGTGCCAGTTCCTGTTCCTGCTGCTGCTGCTGGCCAGGAATTAGAGGAGGCCCGAGCCCTGGACCTGGACCTGGAGCTGGACTTGGACCCTCTGTGGTCGCGTGTCGCTTATCGGGCTGCTTTATCGGCGGCAGCAGGAGCGTAGCCGGGGCTCTGCAAAAACTTTGTTAGCGTCTCAAGCTATTTGGCTACTTGTTTTCAGCTCTTAGCACACCTCTTCCCCTCGAAACCCTTCAGGTGGCATTATTATTTCTGCTGCTGCTGCATATTTTAATTCCGCCTCGCCTTCCTGTTGCTGCTGCTACTGCTGCCTTGTTTTCATTATGTGCATGTACGATATTGTGAAAATGCATTTCCACTTAGATCCCGGCTGATTGCGTTCCTTCGAAGGGGAGTCCCTGCAATTGACAGACCCTGCGGAATGCGATTTGAAAAGCCATTCCGGAGTGCAAAGGTCCCCACATCAAAAGGCTGCCAGAATGCTTAGAAAAGTAGCTTAGAAATGATTTCTTTGAGTCGTCGGCAAGGAGCGGGAACTTTAAGAGGCTAACAAGATTAAAGTTAAAGCAGTTAACTAACAGAAATTATAAAATATAAGAAGAAATATCTGTAAACTTTTCTTTATTACATTTGAAATTGAATATATGTTTTGCAGCACTGAAAAGTATCTTGGAATACAGAATTATGCTGAATTCATAACTAATTTCATTCTAGACTTTGTAAGGCTTTTCCGGCGTAACTCTTAAGGGATTAATAACCAGACAGAACTTCCGCTTTCTTCTCAGAATTCGTCGTCACTCCGGATTACAGGATTCCTCCATTACGAATTGCTCTCGATGGAGCAGCTAATTGCGAGACAAATTTCGAAATGAGTTCCACTTAAATTCCCGTCGGCGGAAACTACTCACAGACATCGATTTGAAGTGGATACCGAGAGCACTTGCCTTACATTTGATCTTTGGCAAATGCGTGAAATAGATACTTAAACGTCGGGGGCCAGGACAGCTGTCAGGATAATGCAATAACTCAATTTAGTAGAGGCGGGGGCGGGTACGGCAAATTGACAGAAATATGAGCACGCGAAAAACAAGATGGAGTGGAAATTGAGAGCAAGGACAAGGACCAGACACAAAACATACCGATCCGGATCCCGAGCCCGGTACCAGTACCAGTACCAATGTGAATGCACTTCGAGGGAGTCATAAATTTGTCATTGATTGCATGTGAAATTCGAGATCGTCGGAGCATCTGTCCACATCTCGGCGCAGTGGTGGAGCCGATGTTTGGGTATCTTGCTGTTTGTGTTTGTTATCCTTATCCTGCGAGCAGCAGCAGTTTATTGCTTTATTATGTCGAGTTCGCTGCAATTCATGCAGGTCGCCATGAGGCCTGCAGTTTCTCACAACTTGAATTACGCCCCGAAGTATTGGGTTTCATATTGTAATTTTTTTGTATCTGAAATGCACTTAAAAAATTGGCAGCCAGGGAGCTTTGGTTTGCTGCTCACTTAACTGGAATAATTGACATGAACGATTCCTTGGGCCAGGCCAGAGCTCTTTTGTGGTTTCATGTTTTACTAGACGCCTCCGAGCAGCGCACACACAGCACACAAGCACAAGTGAGAATGTCCGCCTTGGTCGGTTGTGTCAACGGGTTCCTCCGGGGCGGCCCCTCCTCCTACTCCTCATCCTCGGCCCGGTTGAGTAGCTCCGCTCAAGCTGCAACAGTTTATATTGCATTATTCTGCTTGAATGGCATTTTCACTTCAAGGGAGAGCAGCCAAGGAAGGAAAAAAGTTACAAAAAAAGCAGAGGCATCGCAGAGGAAAAAGGCTCGCATTGCCGCAGCGAAAACAAAGTGAATTTCATTATGGGCCCCCGTTCGGGGAAGTCCTTTCTCGCTCATCCCTTCAGTGGATCCGCATCCGCATCCTTATCCTTATCCCTCCGCCAGGACATGGTCAATTTGAATTATGAAAATCACGGCGAAGGGAGTCCGCGTTCGCGTCCGCAGTGACTTTTGAATGAATTTTACTTCCATTCCATTGAAGCGTTAACGACTCCAGCTGTTGCCACTCATTGTAATCCTGCGATCCGAACGGTTAACGGATAATTCGACCTTTGTGGAGCACCATCAGGTGTCTCTGGCTGCCCTGCCTCCTCTTTGGCTCCTGTGTGCGGTTTCCCACAGATTTCTGGGACAGCATGGGGTTCGAATCGAGCAAGTTAAAGGCTTTACGGCAGCTGCCCTTTAAGGATGCCCATTTCTTTTATGTTTTAATTTACTTTTTGTGAGATAAAAACTTATAGTTGAAGCTTCCAACGGACAAAAGGATACAAAATGCCTGATAGCTCAGCTCTAACTGCAGTCTATCTGCATTTCTCATCTCTTTGGGAGCCTGGCCAAGGAGGAGACCCACTCTCTCCCTGGCAGCCATTGTCTGTGGCTGCGATCTTGGCCGGGCTCTGTGGCTTTCCAGCTTAATGCCCCACATAAACCATTGCCTGCCACAAAACTAAAGCAAGACAACAGAATTTGTCAAGGCTTGATCGTGATTGTGTGGCACACACAAACCCTCGTCCTGGAGTTGCAGTTGGAGCTGAGGCTGCAGCTTGGCCTCGTGCGTGCTAATGGCCAGCAATGTTTGGTTAGACCCACATGCAGCCGGGGCAAAGCCAAACAAAAGTGTGGCACTGGCTTTTTGTCACACGTAGGTGTCTCTTGGCCGGCAATCCACCATATATAACCCAGACGACGGAGACGGGCTCAGTCAGCAGCTTTCTTTACCCAGAACGATGCCATCAGGCTTCAAGAATGGACCTCGGGGCCTTAATATCTCCTGGCTGAGGCTGGAGCTGGGAGCTGTCTGCTTATTTTTCACTCCGCCAAACAGTTTATGCAAAACGTAACAAGGCCCAGGGAATTTCTACGTTTTTACGAGCGCTCGTATTGTGATCTAATCGCTCGTCTCCCGCCTCCGAAGGATGTCCTCGGCGGCGGTGCAAGCCCACGCTCTCGTGTCTTTTTATTATTATTGGTTTTTTAGCATTCACTTGAGCTGCCATTTGCATGGCTTATTGCCAGCAATTGTCGTTTCAGCGTTTGAATTGGCCCCACAATCCAGTATGCAGAATCCACTACCACTGCCAGTCCCGGTCCCAGGTTCGGCGATAATGCGCGACGATCGACGGTTCGCGGAATTAATTGCTTCGCTGATTCGCGGCTACAAATTCACATATGTGAGCGATTTACATGGCCCAACGAAAAGTCGTGCAGCACTCTGATCGATTGGTTAATTTTTCAATTTAAAGGGAAATAAAAGCCATAAAAAGAATCATTAAAATAACTGACTCAATCGAAAATACCTTCATTTTAAATGAAATAATAGGAAATATTATAACGTCAAGCGCCTAGAATTTATTTTAAAAAGTTTCAAAAAATGTATACTTTAAATTATTATTTTTTGTTATAACCCATTTCTCTCTCTGTGCTTGACCCCTGCACAGGAGTGGTAGATCTCAATTCCGTTCCACCTGAGATTCGGAACAACCTAATAAAAGCCCTTGGCCATCCGTCTTGAGCCGCCTTTTGATCAGTCAGGCGGGATTAGCAGCGACTGCGAGTGCGCTTCCCTTGGCCACTCTCGGCATCAATTGAAGCTCGCTCTCGTCGTTTATAATTAACTCAATGCCAGGGCCAAGTCTTGGGAACCTGGCGAGGTCCGGGCCCGGCCTGCTCCTCGCTTGTCACGCGTGCCTGTCATCCGCCATCCCAGCCAGAGCACTCGTCCACCCATCGCCAATCCCCAGCCCGAGCCCAATCCCCACACACCATTTCCAGTTCCTGGCACAGCCCGTTCCTGTCTATGGGCTTTGATAAACGAGCACATCAGAAATGTGACTTGTCATAAATTTGCCTGCGTGGCCATTACTCATGTGTCATGTGGAGCGGCTGCAGTGCAGCCTCCCCCGGCATGCCCGGCTCCATCCCCGCCTGCCCATCTATATCCACCTGAGGTAGGTGCAATGCAATGCGCGATTCCCGGCAAGTTCGACAATATGCCAAGTATGTGAAGTAATCGCCGTTATCAACTTTAGTGACATGATCGCAGTGCAGCGGGCTGCTCCTGCTCCTGCTGCTCCGGCTGCTCCACATTCGGCATTTCTGCTCTGCGGTTGCCAGTTGCCATGTGGCAGGTTGGCTTATTGGACCCATCGATCTGAGTCTAGTCCGGTATCGGTTTGCGTTTGCCATTCAGACAGTTTAAGTCCGAAGAGATTGGCACAGCAGCGGCACTAAAATGAACACTAAAGTGTCCGGGAAATGTTAATTATAGAACCTATAAAGTAGGGAGAGGCAGTGAAAAGAATATATAATTCGAATTTGAAGATATATCTTATTTAAAAATGAATTTAATTTTCTTACGAATTATAAAACTGTTGTTTCAATATTTAGCTTTTTCTGTTAATCTTTATCTCATAATATTTTAATCTTTATCTCATAACATTTTAAAGTTATACCTTTTAATCATAGCACTCTGTTTTCTTTGATGCCATTAGTCTTACGACACAGCCTGATGTAATGTCTAAATCAGTAAATTGGTCTCAGTCAAAAGCCAATGGACTTGTCCCTCCTCTGTCGAAAGATTCTACGTTTCCTGTTTGGTTTTCGGTTTTTGGTTTTTGGTTTATTATGGCCACATCAGTTGGGGGCCGTGCCCGGAGAGCTTTGCTCATTAACCCGATCGGCCGGGTTCTCCGCTGTAACCCCGCAAATGAAGTCATTAAACAATCGACGGCAGCCCGGCGTGGATCTGGTTCTGGATATACGGCTGCTTCTGGCGATGCTGCCACCTGTACAAATTTCTCAATAAATTGTTCACACTTCATTTTTCACCAAGACAATGCAAAGCGTCCCAGTCCCAAGGCCCAAGAAAAATGGACCCCTGACAACTCGTGCTGCGCCTGCTCCCAGCCCCAGCGGAACCGAGCGCCTCATGCAGCGAGCTGCATAATAAACAAAACATCAACGGCCACAGTAACCTGCAGTGCATACATTTAAAATTTATTAATTGGTTTTTAAAAGCACTCACACCCGTCGCGCCATTCATAATTCTAAGCCATGAGAGCCCAGAGTTCCTCTCCAAGTTCAATTTCCGCCTAATTTCATGCACTTTTATGCGGCTTTTGTGTAGATTACGCAGCAGAAAAAATGTGGCAAGAAGACTGAGGGGGGGCAAAAACACGGCACTCGGAAACCGGAGCGGAAAAAGATACAAAATGTGCTGGGAATATACACAGGCATATATGAATTAGAAATGAGCATGTTATTCCTATGTAATTTGGCAAAAACACTATCTGGTGAAGGTATAAAATGAGTTGTGAGAGTCTTTTGGGGAAACGCCTTTCCAATTCTGTGATTTGCCCCACGTGCGGAATGTGGGTTAGGTGGCTTAATTAGTTTGGTAACTAGAAAGCCTAAGCAAATAGGAAGTGTAACTATCTGGGAAGTTTTATTTTTATGACATTTCTTTATTGAACCTTTAAAATTTAAATAATAAAAGACTTGATTATTTCAAAATATTTTATTTAAGTCCAGTTGTATTCTCTTATATTTAGTACATATTTCCGCATAAACTTCAAGTAGATCTCATCTCTTTGCGACCCTAAATTCCAGCTGGGTCAACGTCTCCGTAAATGAAAGTTAGTCTGATTAATGGACGTCAATTTTTGAGCGATATTAAAACAATTAATTAGCATTTTGAGCTGACTGGGGGGACACACTTTTGGCCACAATGTTGGCCAAAAAATTTTCGCTTTCCCCCGGCAGCTACCTCGGCAGAACCCTCATATTCTTCGCCCAAAAAAAGTGCCATAAACTGAGCGTTAACAACGACGCTTAAAGCGCCACTTTCATGAATATATATCTGCTTCAAAATATATGTATATGAATCCATAAGCCATAATGAATTGCTTTTATAGCCGATTTCAGTTAGCCCGGCCCGCGATCGCCCGCTGTGCCGAAGAGCGCGCTGATGAAGAAGTGGCCGCAGTTTCGCGTGTCCAATATTCCGACTTGAGATCGGGAACTGGAAGGCGGCATGAGTAAGTGTTTTGCTTAATTGCCTATGGCTTATTAGGCACAGCAGCGGACAACGGACAACAGACAGTGGAGAATAGTCAAATTAATATTGATAGAAGCCCGAAAAAAATCAGAGATTTCTGTGTCTGTGCGTGGTCTTCGTCTAATGATGATGGCGTTACAAATTTCGACTGCCTGCATTGACTTCATCGGACCCACAACAATTACAAACCGAATCGAGCCGAGGCTTTTTTCCCTTTGGAACTATTGTGCGGACACAAAAGAATCCCAGGGGCGGCAATTTCGATCGAACAATGCAGAATCATTAATTAAATTCCACGTACAGAAATAAGTATCAAAGTTATCTGATGGTCAAATTGTTTTCAGCTTATCAGCTGTATAAAAAATATAAAATATACCTTATTAAAAAATATATTTTATATATCTTCCATATGACATATGACCATGTAGGCCTCGGATAACTGCCGAACCGATCATTGAACTCGGGGAGAAATTAGCACAGGAAGCCCGGGCTAAGCTTTATGCCTTCTTTAGGTGTTAACTATAAACAATACTTGTCTGGCCGTATTTACGACTTCCCCCAACACACAGTGCCTGCGAGCGTAATTGCGCAAGAGAAGAGAACGCTCAGAATTCTTTTTTAAAATATTCGACTTTGGATCATTTTTCAGGCCAACTTCCAGGCTCCAGCCAGCACCAGCTACGTACAATTAACCATGAGCAGCAACTATCTTGTTACCTGACGCGTTTTTATGATTTCTGCATAAAATTAAATCGTTCTCCTCGCACCATCCCGTCCCCCTTGGTGCCCCCGCCTTGAGCAACAGGTTGCTAGCCAAGCCAAGCAGAACTAGTTTCTCTGTTTCTTCGCGCGCTTCTTGCCTTAATAATTTTAACTTTGGTTTAATTATAGTTTTGCGCTTAATAAATTTTCCCTGCCTGCCAAGAGAGCAGAAGAAGGCCTTGTGGACCCAGCCCCTTTGCCCAGCGAATTTGTTGCCTGTAAAGAGAAGTGTAACATCCAGCTAAACCATGGCCAAGAGTGTGCAGTGTTAACCAGCTGTCAAGAGCTTTAGTCGAGCAAATGGCCTAAGCCGGTTAATTATAGGAAATTTATCAGCTCCAAATTGGTATTGGAAATATTAAATAAAAAAGTAAACTACAAGTTGTATTTAAAGTTGATCACTTGTCTATCCATTTGTCTAATTAAAAACCTTTTAAATTAACGCCGTTCAATAACTGAAATATTTATTTTTACTTCCATTTGATTTGATATTTTCCTTCACGATTTCCATATGCTTCAGATGCGAGTATTGGCAGACCCTTGTCGGTGGGTTTAAGCCCAGTTAACAGCTGCCTGGCCTTGTTTGTATTTGTATTGTGGGTGTTTTTGTTGCTTTTTTGGCCCAGTGCTCGCTTTTATTATTCATTGCACATTTTATGCTTCATTCACTTTTCAATTAATTAATAATCATCATGCTAATAAGTTTTTTTTTCTCTATCGGACCGCCGCTTGTTTGCCGAGGCCGTGTGGGTGGGCGTTCACATTAAGCCCGCCCAGCAATTTGTGCATTTAAAACAGCACGTGAACTACAAATACAACAGCCTCGCATTAACAACAACATTACATCGGAAGATACGCCGTGCACAATTTAATTTAATTTAATTGCTTGTCAATGGCACGTCTTTCCATATGTTAAAGGGATTTTTTTCTCGCGCTCGTGTTATTATTTTCTTTTTCATGTTTGTAATTAATTTAAATTTCCATGGCGATTGTTTGTGGATTTATTTTAATGATCGGGTCCACGGCCCTACTGCTGCTTCAGGTCAGAGTGCATTAGCCTTAGATCCCCCGACCGACATGTTTCGACTGCCTGTTTTTATGGATCTTGGCCAGCAGCACACAAACGGTAGACATGGCAAATAAAAGCAGTCTAAATAGAGCATAAACTGCAGACGAAGACGTGACCAACTTGCAGCACGCTCGCCGGCAAAGGCCGGAGAAACAGAAAACATCCAGAAATCCAAGAATCCGAGTCCAAACTCGCCACACTACATGAAATTTCTCATTGAAGTGCGAAACTCTGGCGGCGCGGCCTTAGAACTAGGCGCCGCCTAACGGAAGTGGACCCGGGATGTGATCCCGACCTTAAACCCAGTCCGAGGTCTAACAGGAATACGTACTTCCTAATTAACAACAACAGGGCCACATGTGCGAGGAGGCATTGTCTCTGGGCTATTTGAAGTCGTGCACGTAGCAAAAATAGCACCAAAATCGGAATTACTTTGAGAAAACACAAAGGTTGTGTTTCAGGGGATACTGATTATTTTCTTTTCAGTGTGAAATCCTCCCCCAATTACAAATCATGAACTTTTACGCACATTTGTCAAGTATCCTGGGGAGTGGCAGGCGGTGGCGTCTTCTTCTCCGGGGGGCTGTCTAATTGCAGTTATGCTAACGACCTGCGGGGTTGATGGACGTTTGTTTGCCGACGACTTCCTCGAGGAGGTCCGCCCTTCTTTGCTGCACTTTCGAGGGCCTCACGCATAAATGAAAATTTTTCTTAATTATTGCATTGATTTACATGGTGGCGTGAACAGGGGCTTGCTGGCAGGCTGTTCCGTTGGCTGTGACATGGCAGCCACTCGAGGACTGCGTTTTGTCGCCACTGATGCAGTGGTGCACTGGGAAAAACTGTGGGATTGAGGCTTAGAGGATCTATAAAAAAACAGAAACAAATATAAGGGGGAAGCTTATGTGTCAAAGATATACCAAACAATTTAAAGACTAAATTCCAAGATATTCTGTGGAAATTATTTAACTTAACTGTAAGAGCTTCAGGAAATATCTTTAAAGTTTTCAATTTAAGTTGCTTATCTATTTAATAATTAATTTTAAAACCCCACCTACTATTTCTCCCTGTGCATACTGCATTGTGGTGCAGTGCCATTGCAGCTGTGTGAAGTGGCCCTCGTGGCGAACTGGGCTCTGCCGTTTCGCCAGTCCGGGATGCAATCGAAATTTTGTGTCCGTGCGTGCACGAGTTGTAGTTTGTGGTGGCTGCCACTCGTCATCCTTGTCCTGGTCCTCATACCCATCCAAATCCACATCCACATCGTCGTCGTCATCCGTTCGGGCCACTCGAGGGTCCTTTACTTTGACAATGGCACTGGCGAGCGAGAAGCAATCGGTGGCAGCTGGCACGTTTGGCGGTTGAGTGGAACGCCCTCCAGCCGCCGATTGCCGACCTCCGGCCTCTGACCCACCACCTCCTGCCTGCTCCTCCTTTTCCACCCCGATATTTATGATTAAAGCCAGCGATTTGACTAAATTCCAAAGATTAACACATTTTCGACGATGACACGCCACGCGGGCAGTAAGCCACTAATGTGACCACAACACGGCATAAAATTCTTCGGTTTTTTGCTTAGTAGAAAAATATAATAAAAAGCGACCAGAGATTGCTCTATGGTCGGAAAAATGTATTAAATTCCGTACCCTATGAGAATAAAAATCAAAATTAGACTTACCGAACTGTGAATTTAATTTCCTTCTCTTATTATTATTTAATATACACTTCAGGAGGGACTTGCAAGCCACCAGACTAAGTCCCAGTGTAGCCAACTCCATCAAAAAATCCGAACAAGCCGAGTATAGAAACCCATTAAAGTTGTAGATGGCAATTAAAAAATTGCATTGACCGCCCCGGACATCACATGCAAGCCAAGCCATGGTTGTGGCCTCGCAAATGCAAAAATGCCTCCAAACGGCAGTCGGTCGTTTGGTCGATCCACTTGTGAAGCGGCTCAAAAGGTCCTGACTGGCCTGGCCATATTGTTGTCGCCGCCTGCATATAGAAGTTGGCAGGAGAGCTGTGCTGAGCCAAGGAAAGCGAATAAATAAAATTCCGAACATAATTCACAACATGCCAAACTACAAGCGACAACGACAACATGTTGCATTGTTAGCGGCGCATTGTGCCAATTGTTGCTCCATGTTGTTGGTGGTGTTGCCATGGTATTTATGCAAATTTGTAGTGCTCCACAAAATCCACACAATATAAGTGTTTTATTTATTTCCCTTTTGGCCGGCGCCCCGATCCACACAGATTTTTCTGTGTTGTTAAATGCCTGAAATACGGTCGCTCTCTCAGGCACACATTTTTTTTTTTTGGCCAATAACGAGACAGGCCAGTAACATGGCCCCACACTTCAACTTTGATCTGTTTGTACAATTTGTTTATTTTGCTTATAACTAAATTAGAGCAATTTTCGTAGCACACAAAAATATTACTAATTATGATGTTGAAATATGTTCATGTCGTGTTAATTAAAGCCAACGGCGTATCGGCGATCGGCGCAGCCATAGCCCGAGCATTTTGTGGTTTAATTGGCTGCGATTTGGCAATCTCCAAGTTGTCAAGTATTTATCTGAAATCGTTTGAAAGGAACGAAAAAAACACTAGTTACATCTTAGTATCTTGTTTTGTCAATAATTTGTTTAGGCTAACGAAGCATGTTTACATTTTTTGAATTTTTTTAAAGGATCTTAATAACTTGTATTTCTCTTAAGGTTGTGACAAAGCTGCAAAGGTATTTATTTAAATTAATAAAAGTATTTTAAGCGTTTAACTAGACTAAATAAATAGTTTTCTATTATATGAATTCATTTCATTTTCATTTTAAATTTCAGTTAAAATTACATTTAAACTTAAAACAGCACACGGAAGTGCAATATGTAGCAGCCAGTGGCATGGAAAACGCTTTGACGCATGCGCAAATGGGAAAATTCGGCTAAGGTGGACCTGCACTCACATTAGGCTGTCGCAAAGCCGCTTTTGTCGTTACCTGGCCAACGAGGTGGAGGTGCCCCAACTGATTATCGGCATTACTATTGTCTTTCGTATTTCGTATTTGGTATTCCGTATTGCGCCGTTCGTCTACCCGAAAATTAAGTGGAAAAATCAATCACTTTCACTAATTTTAAAGTGATTTTTCCGAATGCGAGAAAATGGGGCTGCCACGGCTTGTTATCAAGTGTTGAAACGAACGCCGAATCGAACTCCAAGTCGGAAAACCAGCTCGATGCTAGACGCTCGACGGTCGACGGACGACGGCCTAATGACGGGACATTTGTCGGACGGCATTGAAATAAAGAGATTTTTAACTCGGGCCAAATGAAATTTAAATTAAACAGTGAAATGCCCCGGCGAGAATATTATCGGCTTTAAAGTGCGGATTGATTAATTGCTGTCTCTTTCTCGTATAGGATTTTTAATTTGATTTCGGCAGCTGCTGTCGCTGCTGCTGTTGGAATGGTTTGTGGGCCGGCCGATTAATCAGATAGATAGCGACCCCATCTCTGGGCTTCTCCGTCTGCAGTCTAACGGTTTCCCTCTTTCTTCCAGGGTCTTGAGTTTCGCACCGCAAAATAATTTGCCAATCGTGAACGGAAGCGCGGCGCATGCGTCATGAGGTGGCAAGCGCTAACACTCTTCGGAAAGGCATGCACTGGAAAAAAATATTTAAAAAATATGATGGCTATATTATAAGCTTATGATATAATTTGTCTTCAAAAATATTTATCAAAATGATTTAATTAGGATTTTTTAAGATATAAAATACTTTTAACATAGAGATATGGCTAAGCGGCTTTAAAAATTCTAACCAATTTTATTCACTAGAATTTAATTATATCTTGAAATGGTTGTAATGTATAATTTCCCTTAAAATTCTCTCAGTGCCTTGCCCCACACCCCTTTTCCACCTGAGGAGTCGTGCGTGCTGCAGGTTCAGGCCACTTTCGTGCTGCGGATTCGGTTTCGATTTTGGCCCAGACCGCTGAAAATTTCTTATTTATTCTCATGTTAATTTCCTCTGGACTCGGTCTCGGCCGCAACTTGCGTGACTTGATCGTTTTGGTCAGATATTATTTTGTTACATTAAAAAATAATTACCGCATTTGCCTTTGCGTTACCTCTTTTCCACCTTAGCTCCCCCCTCCCTCTTGGCTATCTTTTTGCCTCTGGGGCTGATTTCTGTTTGATTTGCTCTTTTCGTAGCCGAAAATTGGTTCATTTTCGACATTTAAACATTTTGAATGCGTTGCTAATTCCGATTTGATTGCCACTTGGCTGTGATTGCATATACATATTTGCCTAAACACTGCTGACAGCTCAAGACTGTAAAATTACACAAAAAAAATACTTGCTCAGCTGCAGTTTTTTGTTAGTACTTTTATAATTAAAGTAAGCAAAATACGTGCTCAAAAAGTAGTTGCTTTCATTGCTTTCAAGAACCTTGCCAGTTTTTGTTTAGTTTCTATTTAAAGTTCAAGACAGCTGCGTTTAAATAATATTTAATTCAAGGTGGAAAGTAATTTAGCTTCAAGTACCAATGCTGCCTTTTGAAGGCTTTTATGAGGCACTCTAGGCTTTCTTGGCACTCAAAACAAAGCATAAAATCAACTTTTGCGACAAATTTTTCATAAACATAAACCCCAGCGCCGTACATTTTGATGATTTTAATGGACAAAACTGCGCAAAATGATGGCCGCGAAACGTGTTGGGGCAGCAGACTCGGGCTCAGACGGTTCTGCGGAATGTGTTGCCAGGCACCTTCTGCATTCTCCGGGCTGCCCCTGCTGCAGCCGGGCCATTTAAAATGCAGCAAGTGTCACCATTGACTGAAACGAGGCGCAATAAATATATATGCATGTGCGAGGAGACGTATACGAGTAGCTGTAGCTGTAGCTGTAGCCTGGCTATATACGAAGTGGCAGTGGCTCTGCTGGTCTTGGCCCGGCTTTATACGGGCAAGGCATGCGCCGCATATTGGCAACAATGCAGCGGGAAGGCGAAAAAAGTGTAGACTTTGCATGAAGGAGAGAACTGCTGCCGCTCTGCCCCTTCGTCTCGTCATTTAAATAACAATAAAATTTGATGACAAGCCATGTTGCTGTGCTCCTCCTGCTGCAGTTTTCGATTCTCCGTCTTCGGCTGATTGGCTCTGCCGGCATAATAAAGACATTCGATGCCTTTTTAAGCGTTTCACTTTCGCACGTAGCCGCCGTCGCAGCCAGTAAAAAGTTTGCAGCATGTCCGGTTGTAAAAATAAATATCACCAAGTTCTCCTCTAAGAGCCACCAGCTACTAGCAGCTACCACCACCCAGTGGTGCTGATGCTGAGTGATATTGGGGGAAAGTTTAACTCTGTCTAGACGGACTAAAGGCCACCCATTTGGGGGAAGCCACCCAGAGCAGCCAGGCCCAACCCATGCCAAGCCCGAGTTCCCGCCACCGTCTCGCTTTCCATTTCATTAGACAATGCCAACTTTTAATTAAGAAATCGTGCTCTTCGACTCCTCGATATTGAGCTGCAATCTGAGGGAAAACAACTGAAAAGTTTAGGAAAACACAGAAGGAAATCAAAAGAGTTGCAATTAATCGGCGAGCGGATGGGGAAGTCTCATTGTGTTTACTTTCAGTTCGTAAAAGATAATTGGCTTTACTATTGCATAGACTAATATATGAACAAGTAACCTTATCGTGGTTATAATTTTATTCCTTAAAGTTGCAATTATATTTACTTACTTATACTCATGACTTTGACTTCCTAGTCATTTAGAGTAGATGCTGTTTCGGTGGCTTAATTAAAGTTTTCTATATTAGTTTCATATTATTTAAATACAGATTCTCAATCAAAGCTCGATTCATGAGGATAAATCTCCTGGCTTTTATACTGGCAACGTGTAGATTTCCAAGTATTTCCCAAATTCCCTTGGCTTATAGTTTCAGTGGCATACATATATTTAACGAGATTTTCCACCTCAGGATTTGCCAGACTTATTATGCAGTCCCCTTCGCGATTTCAAAGCTTTGTCTCTGCGAATCCCATCCAGCATTCATTGTGCTTTACGAGCTTGTTGGGTCTTGCCCTGGCTCCCACTGCATCCCATCTGCATGCTCCATGCTCCATGCCGCATGCCGCATTCCGCACACCGCCTGCCAGCTGAAATGTCGAAGTGTTCTATATGCCACATGGTGCTCCGCTCCCGGGGGAAAACGCTCTAGGGGCAGTGGTAACGGCTCCTCAATGGCTGACAAATGCGACTGAGTCGGAGGCTGATGCCGGGGCTGAGTGTGAGTGCGAACAAAATGCACGGCGTCGTTAGAGGATGCAAACAAGTTTCGTCTCTCCTTCTGCACTGAAAATGAAAAATAAAGGAAACTTTTACAAGAAATTGTTGTGTAATATATTTTTTTATAATAAAAAGTAGTGATAGATATTAGTTTTAAGCATTTAACTTAAAATAAACCATGCAACAATAATTTTTAAAAAATGTTGCGGCAATTAAACAACATTTTAAGCACACTTCAACAGTGATTGCTTCAAAATTAAACAGCGATAAGGCTACAATTTCTTAAAAATTCAAATACGATTAGAATTTAAAATTAAATATTTTTATATAGAAATTTGATTATAAAAATCATATAATTCACCAGAAAGCTACATTTGTACATATATCGTACAGTGTATCTGGGATACTGACACAGACGAGGGCTGTTGTTACTGTTGCTGTTGCGAGTTGGTGTTGCTGGTGTGCTGGTGTTGCTGCTGTGCCGCGTGTTGCTCTTGCTGTTGCTGGTGCTGGCTGCATCGCCGACGCTTTGTTTGAAATGTTGCTGACAAACCACTTGAAGTCTTTCCTACTTCTACGCTCATTCGACGGGCTGTGCGCTGCTCTCGGCTGACGTATTTCATAAGAAAGGCAAGTGACAAGTCGCTATCCACTTTACACAGTTGCCGAAATTATGCCGCCCAGACTCGGAATGGAAATGGGAATGGAAATGGAGAAAAGGTTAAAGTGTAAGTGGGGGAAAAACAAATTGTTGGCCGGCCCAGACAGACTGGCTGTCTGTCAGAGGAGCCGCCGCCGCAGCCCCTCGATCCCCTTTGATCGCCAAGAACGAGCCGTTCACACTTGGGCAAGTGTCGAAAACTGGCCTACTCGGCGGCCAAACAGTTTTTCCCTCATTTTTCTCGTCGCCCCCTCTCGGCCTTTAAACAAAGGAACAGAGCAGAACAGAACTTTGCGTGGTGCCGAGAGATGAAATGGAGGAAAGTTTTGTTCTGCTCGGCGTTTTCCTTTTGTTGAAACATTTCTACGAAAATTATTTCGAGTACCCGGTCGCTCGCTGGGTCGCTCGGACGGTCGGTCGACTGGACTGACAGCTGTGCTTCTAGGCCCGTCCGCTTTTATTTCACTTCAAGTTTTTCCCCATCATCTTCAATAGCAATTTGCTGTCCCGGCCGCCAGGGAAATTCTTGGGAAAATATGCACATCCAAAGCGGTTTCAGGCGGCGGTGCCCGCATTTGCCTTTCCAGCGAAAGTGCGTGGCCCGGCCCCATCCATGGCTGCCAGTGTACATAACCCCGCCGATCATCGGGAGGCTCCTCTCAGCACGCACACTTTCTAATCAATTATATCGCACTTATATGCAAATTTCACGCAAACAAACAAATAAATCAATTCCATTCCATTCAATTCAATTCGATTTCAATAAGGCTACGACGCACAGACCCCGCGGGCACAATGAACCAATTTGAAAATCACCTTTCTCGCCTGCAAATTGCTTTGTCAGCTTCCTCGCCTCTTGCCGGGTCTTGGAAGCCGCTGAAGTGTTTCGCTTTCTGCCTAGTTAACAGCTTTTTTCTGGATTTTTTCTTGCTTTCTTGGGTGTTTTTTGTGCTGGGGCCTGGTCGGTGCCAAAAATGCCAAAAAGAGAACACCTCCTAGCTAGAAAAAGCACGCGCAAGCTGCTTCAAAAGCGCAAAATTTCACATTGACGTGAAAAATTGGTGGATATCAGATTTCAAAAGTGGGCAAATCAGGCAACGGATGTGGGCAAAGGCGACCAGCGATTGCGCTACCATTTGGGAGAAGGTCGAATAAATATGCCTATAAATCTAGTTCATAAAAGGATATTCAAACTATATTTAGTAGTAGGAATAATTAAAAAGTTAAATTACAATACTTTGTAGTTTCTTAACTGTCACGGTATATACCCATTTAAATCCCGTCTTGAATATCACGTAAACCGCATTTAAATTCGAACAATTGCCTTTCGGAGGACATTACTCATCGGGGGCCTGAGTTTCTTAGGAACTTCGTGTTGAGTCATTTGCGAACAGCTCTACGAAATTCATATGCCTGACTATTCGACTGCCGCTGCTGCTGGCTTTGCATATAAATAAGTGCCTTATCATTAAATTTCAATTAAATGACAAAAATAAAATAAAAATGTTTTGACGCCAAATCAACTTTTCGGAAATTGTATTTCTGCTCGGCTCTCATGTCTCATGTTCAGCCCCGGCTGAATCCATCCATCTGTATTTCTTAATTATTCTCATTTTGCATGCTCAACAATTGTAGACACCGTGGGGCGATGACAAAAACAAGCAATCGCGTCCCATTCATTGACAGTCGCAGAAATTGCAGACCCCGGAGCTCTGCAGATTTCTTCGCGAAAAACAAATTTTTTGGCGCGTGTGTCTGAGCCCCGAAAGCTGCTGGCTATATATACATACATATGTATGTACTTAAGTGTTTTTGCTTTTTTCAGTGCAATATGAGGGGCAACACCATTCATGCTCAACGATTTAAATATGTTCGTCTGCTGACGTTGCGGTAGCTTTTTTCCAGATACATTTTTTGATAGACAAGCGGACAGACATGCTTGTAAGCCGGGCGCTGAATTTGATCTCTCGCGTTTTGGCACGAACTGTAATTGAAAATTTCGTATGTACGGGTGTACGAGAGTATACGAGTATTTGAGTATTTCGGGGGAACAGCACACAGCAGCGGAGCATCAAGACCTGACACTCGAAACACTTGGCTTTGGTTTTGGTTTTGGCCTGGGCCTTGCTCGGCCTCAACTTTCTTGTCCGGTTACGTGAAATTTCAAATGTCATAATTTCTGACAGTTTGATAGTCGCACAAGCAAACAAACATTCGGTCTTTGGCTTACGGGAGTTAAGCCAGCTGGACCAGCAGGGTCTTGGCCCGAATCGTTACCAAAAAGGCGGCCGACGGACAAACAAAAGTGACAAGTTGTATCACAGTCGCACTGTGGCTCAATGATCGATTGAAGTGCTGCGAAAGCAAAATTAAATTATAGAAAAATATTACAACACAAATTACGCACTTGGGCATTGTTCACTTAATATAAAAATATATATAAATGGGTTTTCTGGCTAAAAAATGTATAGGTTTCTTAGCATCTAAGCTTTCATTTTTAAAACCCTATTTCGCATGAAATTGTTCGCCTTCCCAGCATACTGTCTGCTATTCTTTGGCTTCATTGAGCTTGCTAAGTCCACTAAGAAGTACGCAAGTGTTTCCCTAAGTCGTCTTAGGTAAACTATAGTGTCGCCAGAGCTTGGGCGTCGAGGTCTCTTTGGGCCAAGTCAGCCCACATATTGATTCGCCGAGGGCTGACCTCTCGGACCACACACACAATTGGCCGTACTTAAACTTCGCTGTAATGTTGCATAACATGTAAATTCTGGCCATGTCCGGGCAAAGTTAGTTACGTTTTAGGGCCAATTCCCAGAAGCAGGGAGTAACCAATTAGGCATTTTCGGGCTGCGACCATAGTTTTACACGTTTTCTAGTTACTTCGCGGACAGCTGTGGGCTTTTTGTTACATTTCCAGGCGGTTAACACGACAAGTCGCTTAAGAACTTGCTGCCAACAAAGGTAGGAGATCTACAGGTAAGAAGACAAGAGTTCGGGATCTTGGGGCTGACATTGACGAAGTGGTTCTTCGAATGAAATTGTCATAATTTTTTCGGGTTTTCCACATGTCTTTTGATGCATACAAAGCGTTAATGTTGCCCACTTTGTCATACTTTGGCTTCGCGTCCGACAATTGAACAATTGATAAAAGCCACGGCAGGGCGGAGGCACCTTAAACCGAAGCGATTCCCAGCTAACGGTGCATTTGGGGGTCTCCAAAATGAGCAATTGTTATTATATACTCGAAGGTATCTGTATTTGGATGACTCAAGCTCCGATCTGGTGCCACGGATCGGTGGTTTGGCTCATTGGCATTCTGGACACGACAGGGTGGGTACAATTTAATGGAATCTTCAGAGAAGGTGGACTGTAGATAGAGTAGTATATGCTCCAAGTTGGGCGCCATTTCCTGGAACGATATACTGGTTACTTGGGATTTCTCCAAGCAGTCATGTCCGGAATAATTTCAGTTGAAATTCTAAGCAAATTTTTAAATTGTATCTATAATACATTTTTGGTCTTTCTCACCGCGCATTGGCCATTTCGTAATCCCACTTAAATGTAGAATTACCTAAACCAAAGCTCAATCTGCTTGCACCGTAGCACGTCCAGGGAAAACTATTATTCCCGCTATCGGTGACATCTGGCCACGTATCCGTGAGAACTGCCGAGCTGGCCGAGATATGCTTAGTTTTTACGAGCACTCGTCTAATGAGGCAAAGGAACTCAACTCCACGCACTCCCCGCCAGTTGACACTGACCGCAGATCTGTATCTCAATATTTAGGTTACCGTACAAATAAAAGCCCGACGACAACGATGGAGCACTTGAAATAAATCAAAAGATGCGAAAACGGGCTGAGCCGACACTTCGGGGCCTCCTCGCCGGGGAAAACTCTGGAAAGGCAACGCAGATCCCAGATCCCAGCGAAATGATAAATGCCCGCTCCGTGTATCAAGTGTGAATTTTAAGTGAAAATGGTACGAGAGGAGCGGGAAATGGAAAATGTTTTATGCCCACTATGCCTAAACGCTGGCTTTTTATGGGGATTACGTGGGACGAGGCGAAATCAAGCTTTAAATATGCCAATAAATGATTTTAATTACGTAAGGTCGGTCCATCAAACGACTCACGGAGCTACCATTGTTGTCTAAGCCAAGTTCAAGCAGAATCGGAATCAGAATCACACACAGAAACAGTAACAGAAACAGAAACAGAGTTCTTTAATGGTCATTTTGCCACCGTTCGCTGGCAAAGGAAATGCTCTCGGGCCATAAAAGTTAGCCACATAAAACAAAGCCGAGCTGGAGAAGAGCTGACGGGGCAAATAAAAAGAGTAGAAATATGTTTAAATATTTCCCGCTTAGTTAAATTCCATATAATTTCAAGCCGATAGAGAGTCGCCGCCGACTAGAGACCGCCGGCAAACTCAACTGAACTGGGCATCGTAAAGAGTGCGAACTGTAAATCATGACAGTTTTTATGGGTGCCCACTCCCAGGGCCCGTTTCTGGGTCCTGCTACCTGAAGTACTGCGGCAAGGTATGGAAATAGAACTCGCACTCCAATTCCAATTCCAATTCCTATTCCGATTTCTATTCCTATTTATTAGCCGCTTTAATTGCTCGCACTCGGTCCAGCGCGCCTTGACATGAATCCGCGAAAAGGCTCCCCATAAATCTGTACAATAATTGGTTATGAAATCGTTCATGGCAGAGCTTACAGCTCAGAGCTCAGAGCTCAGCTTGGGCATTAGACGGGGCTTACTTATCGGCCGAATTTATGATATTCTGTGGGCCGTTCAATTTACGATCCGGATTAAGTCAAAACGCCAACGCGCTGCAACGTTCCGCCATTTTGCCGTGGGTCACAAGACCGTTTAACCGGCGAAATCTGCTCCGGAATATGGCTGGGAGAATGACGGGCCCGTTACAATATTAATTACCCGCCATTAGCAGCATCACTCAACTTTAAGCACATGCAGCCGAGGAAACTATCTCGAAACTCATACATCAATGCCGCTAAATCCACTTGTCAGGAGGAACAAACGTGAGAATCGTTCGACAGAAAAAAAAACACACAGAAACTTCAGCTTCAACATCAACTTCGACTGAAACTGAAACAGAAACAAAAACCTAACAAAGGCAAACGGCAAACAGATCGGGCTGCGAGGAAATATTGTCAGGCAACACTTTTAACCCTGTTGCTGTAGGTGTATCTCACCTATCCGTATCTGTGTTTATATCTGCAGTCACACTCGGAGAAATCAAGCGAAGTTAGATGTGAGTTACAGGATTAAAAAATACATAAATATGTATTTGATATTTTAAAATTAAGAACGAATTTTCTTTTGGATTTTGCAGGTCGACAAAACTAAAGTTATTAATTTTGTATTTAATTTCTGTTCTTCATTTTTGATCATTTTATTATTTATTTGTTAAATAAGTTATTTAAAAATCTGTTTATTTTATTCCCCATTTAGTTTTAACAATTATTTTTCTCTCTGTTTCTGTATCCGTATCTGTATCTGCAGCTTGTACTCTAGCTTTTCTCGGGAGAGATTTGTAGCTGGGACACCTGCAGCATTTGAGGGCCGTTTGTCGCTGTGGCAGAGAAAGACTTTTTTATGCTAAATACCGTCGCAGTTTATATTGATGATGCTCCGATCCGAAACACAATGCCACATAGCCGGGGTGCAACCGCCCCTCCCCAGGTACAGCATATATGTACCTATATGCATGTGGTAAGTATATCTCGGTCTCCGGTAGAAACAACAAAATGTGTGACAAAACACCACAAGGAATTTTAATCCCAAAATGATTGATAATCATTTGCACGAGCGGAGTTGAGCGCAGAGAGAAAAAGCTTTATCACGTTCCATTTGCCTAGGTGTAAAGTCCATGGGGTATTATCAGCACCGCCCAACGACGTCGTCTTCATCAGCATCTTAGCATCTCCATTTCCATTTCCATTTCCATTTCCATTTCCATTCCTCTCCAGCACAGTCGTCATCGTCTTGGGCATCATCATCGTCGTCGTGGCTGGGCTTTGTTTGCTGCTAATGTTTGCACTTAATTCACCAGACAATGCGACACGGGAGTGCCGGTGGAAGGGGCATTTTCTTTCGGCCTTTTCTTGGAGGGGGAAAACTAGGTGAGGAGCGGAGAGGTGGGCTGATTGTGCCTGCCAGGGCGAAAAGTCTAAATTATGTCGTTGCCGCCTGACTGTTGCATAGGGAAAATGCATCATTTTGTGAGCTTAAGAGAAGACGTTGCGCTTTTTGTGAATGGGCTAGCAAAGCACTGAGAAAAATAAGTAATCTACATCAATATAGTAGCTTAATTTTATATTAAATAGTTGGGAAATTTCTTTTAATTTCTTTACTGTCTAAAATACCTAATAGGAATTAAAAATAAGATTTTAAAGCATTGAAAATTAAAAAGCTTATATCTTATATTATTTTTTTTTTTTTTTGCTTCCAGGTCCCAGGTTAACCCGACTACTGTTTCCCATTTTCCATTCAGCAAGTGTTTTATTTCCATACCAAATCCTTTGTTTGCGGCTGACACCTTTTCTGGGGACCGGATAATTTCCAACGCCTTAAACTATTGAACCTGTGGCACAGTTCCCTTAACGATGAGTTGAAAATGTGACAAAAGCTGATTTAAGTCATAATTTATCATGAAACGCTGGATTAGTTGCGATCAATTTTACAACAGTTTATTTTTAACACGTTGCGTATACGCAACGCTGGTGACAATGACAATGCCAGCCAGCCAGCAGGTTGTAGCCAAGTCCCAGGGACTAATGTTTAAATTTATTGACCATCAAATGGTGTGTGTGCATTGTGTGTGTGCTGCTGCTGTGCCTACTGCATTAGTTTGTGCCACTTTCGAATTGGTAACTGCTGGGAAACGGGGATTATGACACCGAGGCGGGGATACTCTGCCGGAAAAAAAGTGATTTGCTAGGAAATAGTTACGATTTTTATAAGATGTTACTTTAAATTTAACATTAATAATATTTTAGTGTTTTTGGTTACTGTATACATCAATTCTGTTCTATGAGCTATACTTATAAAAAGTCTTTGGTTTTCCGTTCTAAAAATTATCTGAGCTTCTTATTTATGAAAGAAATTCTTCTTGAACCAATCTGAGATGGTAAAATATAAAAATACTCTAGAGCCGAGACGAATGCATGAGCATCTCGTGCCGTTTTGGGAACCATCGGCACTTTTCGCGTCCGAAAAAGAGGACGTCTTGGCCTACAGTACGCCTTTTCGACAAATCAACCACGCCCAAAAGTCAAGGCATCGGCAACAAAGTTGGCTCTCGCTTAAGTGTTTGTAATTGTTATTGCACAAAACTCGTTCTTTTACTTTGGCCTGCAAGCGCGAACTTCATGGCTACACCTACCCAGAAAGCCGAAAAAAGACAGGAACTCAGCCGGCGGATGATGATGATCATCTCCGCGAGTCCGAGCTGGTACCTGGTTCTAGCTGTAAATAAAGTTTTGGCAATGCAGCCGCGCCTCCAGAGAAAAGACCACCTAATGAAAAGCGGCCGATGGCCCAAACTTTTCAGCTTTTCTGGGTGCAGTGTGTTTGTGTGTGTGCCGATTTCGATATTAAGAAATTACAAGCAAAGGCTGCTTGCCCCACGCATTATGCGGAAATTAATTTGCGCGTTCGGCAAATTTAATTCAATTTTTTAACAGCTCCGGACGCTGCAACACGACCAACACGCCCCGAAACGAAAGTTGACCCACTCGTGGAATCTTTGGGCTTGGTTTTGCACTAAGAGAAACACTTCTAAGAATACTAATTACTACTAATTCATTTAAGCTTAAGTTGTTAAATGTAAGACAAACTTAAAGGGGTATATATTTTCTATTCCACTTATTTTTAAGTTTAGAATAGGTACTTAAGTTATTTATTTTACTTTGTTTATAAGTAAAGCTTCATTGCCACTCTTTTTTGAGTGTGTTCCTGGTCCTAAATCGCCAAGAGTACGAATTAAGACATAATAAAGCTGTCCTGCGGTCGAGGCCTCTTTCTGGCCCATCCGTCAAGATCGGGGCGTGTAATTCACTTCGGACTCTGGAGCCTCGAGCGAACACCTTCGCCTTCGCCATCGACTGACGAGACCCGACTTGACAAGACGCTTTTGGCTTAAACGCTCTTTTTGGGGGGTAATTTTTTGGCAGAGGCAGTGAGGTCTTTGCACTCGCTCCCAGTATATCAGGGCCCGCAGTGAGTGGCTGTGGTGGCCGCTTGACAAACGAGTGTCATTTATCAAAATGTGACACTATTTGCGCCAAGTCATGTGTTAACTGCACTTTATTTTATTGTTATACCCCGTGTGGGTTGGCCCTCAAGGAGGTGGAACAACGATATCCTCCGACACAAAGGCTCCCTCGCAGTCGGTTCCTCAAGTGCTCTCATAAAATATATATCATAATTGAGGGTTATACTCTGCCGGTTGTTTTCCTCTCGCCTTTTTTGGGGACTAAGCCAAGAAGTATAGCGTTGGAATTGGCCACCAGGATGAGGAATGACCAGATTGAGATATGAGATGAGCGTGTGAGTGAGAAAAGTGCTGAGGGCCATGATGCTCTTCTCTGATTCCCAACACTGATTTCGGGATAAAGATTTTTCATGAATTTATGTACCGTTTTGCAGGACATGTGATTTCCGATTCCGTAAACATATTAATCAAAGTTCTCCGGGAAAGTTATACTTTATTCGGAGGGTTACAATGTTTGACTGACAAATTGAGTTCTGTCAACCTAAAGTGGGTTAAAAGCATCTCGAACTTCCATATCGATGGAAAAAGATACTCTATAGTTATAAAACTCTAACAATACAAAAAGGATATATGTATTCTACGCATATTTTAATCTTATTTTTTATTTACAACCGAAAACCCTTTTCAAATACCTGAATACACCAAGGAGCACCTCGGTGGTATCAAAAGTAATTGAGGAATTTTCGGGGCTTTATCCTCTTCCTAAAAGAAGTAATTTTTTCCTTTCCAATTTGTGCTTTTTTGGGCGCGTCCGGCATTTAATGCCAATACTATAAACATTATCATTATGCGGCCCGTACAAGAGCGCAGTTATACATTTTGCGCGTCCGCCGCTCTTAAATGTTGTTTTTACCAAAAACTAAGAAAAAATCGTGAAAAAAAAGCGCAACGCAGCGAAGAGAAACCCAAAAACCAAAGGCCGAAAAGTAATTTCTTGCACGACATTAATTTCTTTTAAATTACGCATAATTGAAGTACGGGCACTCGAATTTGATCGATGGCCGAATCGAGTCCCGGAGTGCTTCGAGTGCTGTGATCGAAACTCGTTTCCCGCCGCACCTCCTCGTTGTGATCGCAGAGAAATTACAAAAATATTGCTCTGCCATAATAATTTAATTTCATTTTTTTCCTCTTCTTTGGCTGTGCGTTTTTTACCATACGAGGCCGGGTTCTTGGGAGAAGCAGGTCGGCAGCGACATTGACATTCGAATTAGACACCTGACAGCAGAATATCAAAGTCACTCGACGACGACGACTTCGTCTGCTGCCCATTGAAGCCTTGGATTTGAAATTCGATTTAATTTCTATTCAGTTTGTGCCGAGTCTTTGTGCTCGTGGGCTGACCTGTCAGTCAGTATGAAATTTCATATTGTTAGGGGTATTTAGTTTTTATTTGGGCCTGCGTTGGGTCGGCTTTGTTGGCCCGATAAGCGGATTTTTTATTACATCAGTTTAGTGTCACATTAGCGATGTGTCAGGCGGCTTTGCGGGGGCAACAGATTTGTCTATCCCATTCCCATTCGATTTCGGGTCTTACGATATATTTTATAGCTCTTCCGTCTTACCAAACCCGATCCTGATCTCCATCTGCATCTGGACTCAGAGCCTGCAGCTCTTTGCCACACGTACGAAGGCGCAGAGACCCCGTCGAATCACATAAAATCTTTCAGCGAAACTCACAGAACTTATGAATTTCTTAATTTTTTCGCGCAGGAGGAGTTGCCCCGATCTGTTTTATGGCATTTCGCTTGGCCGAGCGATGCTATCAGTTGGTTTTTGTTTCAGGTTTCGGTTCGGTCTTTAAAATGTCTCGAATGCGAGTCCAGTGGTCGATTCACCGCATGAATCATAAGCCAGTTAAACGCGAATTCCTAAATGTTTGCTTACCTTACTTACCCGCCAGGTCAACGTATTTGGCCTGGCACTTGTAACCTAATTTAATTTGGCAAAAACAATAATTATCAGCACGAGAAATCGGCTTTTGTTTGTAACTATATCTTACCTTTAGTTGTCACAATTCAGTTAATAAATTATATTTTGATCATGGAGGACGGTTTCTGTAACCTGCGAATGAACTGTATTATCGGTGGATTCAGCTTGATGGTATATTACACCGCCCTGACATTGCTTATGTTGTACGAAATCAAAAACAGTGTTCGAATTAAGTATATAGACTCTAGAGGAAAAGTCAGTTACAGGAAGAATGCTACGGGCTTCTGGGTGCTGGGAGTATGCTTTTTATCCATGGCCTTAGTTTCCTTGTCGCTGATCTTGGGCACTCTTATGGTAGCTACATATATAAAAAAATCCAACCAACATAATTTAATACCTTCTCCTTAGAGGCGCAGTGAGTTTATTGTCATATTTCTAATCAGCCAGATCATTCCGGCGTCTGTAGAACTCTTCTACTTACTGGTAGCCCTTGTGTATGGCATTGAAACTGAGTTTGTTTTCATATACCTCCTGCCCTTTTGTAAGTATACATTTTATATAATTTCCTGACTTAAACTAACTTACGAATATATTGTCAGTGTATCTCATCTACATCGATGTGGTGTCATATTTTTATTTGTCTGAATTGAGAAGGATGCAGAAACGAAAATCGCCGGTAATAGATATTGAATATTGAAGTTCTCATTTTGCATTTTCCCTTCTATAATTGCTAGTTATATATATTTCAAGTAAGCCACCAACTAATTTATTTATTTATACATTTTATAAGACTGATAAAACATACCACTTTTTCCGGTAGAACTCACAGCCACAGCGATAAGGTTGGTTGACTTGAGAGCAGGGAAACATGTCAAGAAATAAAAACAAAAATGATTTATCATAATGGGAGTTGGACCCGGAGACGGGGCCCGAATTGGAATTGGAATGGGAGTTGGACTGGAGATGGCGATGGCGATGGAGCCTGAGCTCCCAGCGGCGTTGCCTAAATGGGCGATAACGGCCAAAAAGATCAAGACCAAGAGCAAGACCAGGGCGACGGCTGATGGCGACGAGCGCGGAGATATCGGGCCAGAACGGCGGTGCGTCTGGGGATGTCAACTCTTCATATAAAAATTAACGAAATATAAATTAAAAAATATGCCCAACCTCTGCCAGTCTCTGGGCGATGAAATAAAAACCAGAAATCTCGTTCTCGCTCCCCTGCCTCCCGCTGGCGATTTACGAGCATGGCCTGAGTATGTCCCTTCTGGTTTCGAGTTACGCCTGCGCGACATTGTTGCCTTCAAAAAAAAAAAAAAAAAAATGGGGAAAAAAAGAGGAAAATAAAGAATTTTCTGAATTATGAATTGGCCCCTTTATCGAGGGAATGCATCGCCGCGTTTAAGGCTTTATCTATGGCTCGCTGCGTTTTTATCTAATGGAGGCAGCTTCTACCCATTGATTGGGTCCCATTTGGGGCTCCGGTTTCAGGCCTGACTTATGACAGGGTCGTATCCTCGGCCTGATAGCTTCATAAGCCTCGATAAGGTCGAGTCCGAGAGCGCTAATTGCTAGCAAAAGTCCAGGCGCCAGCGGAACCAAGGGATCGGCCCGAAGTGGACTGATTCGGAGGGGCGCGGCTCAGGTGCCGGTCCGGTGCGGTGCCATATCACCTGCGTGTTATCGCCAGACAAATGCATTTTGCAAATTATTAACATATGTGCCGGCTGTTACACGACCAGGCCAACACCAACCAGCAGCAGCCGCAGCAGCTACAACCATGTGCAGATACAGATACATTTGTATCTGACGCCAGAGTGTAGGAAGCCGGCTCGGGACTTCGCTGGCTGCTGTGGCCGCGGCTAATTGATGTCTGTGCACAAAACTTGATTTATTTCTATTAATAAAGCCCCCATGCAAACGGCGCAAGTATCGACGGTTCGGTCAGATACAGATACATTTTCGGCTGCCTTATTTGGATGCCCGAACTTACCCGGTGGAAAATGGGAAAGTCGGCAAATAATGGAAGCTGGTGTAGAAATAATCAAATTAAAATAATGTGAATTGAAGCAAATAGGTAGATATATAAAATAGTTGTATGAATGCAAAAATATTCTCTTTTAAAACTTGCTTTTTTTTCAGTGAACATTTCCAACTGGGCCGAAAGAAGCCGCGTCAATAAATTGCTTGTTTAGCCACAATTACACACATGAACAGCCGCCGAAAATGGCCTAAACATAATCTAGCTAAACTTGTTGCCGCCGTTGTTGCCGATGGAAATCGCATAAAAACTCGGTTGCATAAATTTTAACACCGATTTTAATCGAGCTGTATTGTCGAGGCGGCACACAGACAACTCATTGGTTCCCGCCAATATTCCGATATTCCCATATTCCGGCCAAGCCCCGGCACTTTATGGCCAGCTTTTTAGGCGGTAATTACCCGGCCGGCAGCAGTTCCGGTGTCTCGCTCTCGGCTCGCCGGCCATGCAAACTATAATTTTGTTATAAATTATTGATGTGTCAAATCAAATTCTCGGCCCGATTTCAGTGCGCCGAAGTTGAGCGCAAGATTTATGGCCTGCAATTTGAGTTGTTACATTGATAGAGAGAGATTTTGAAATGTGGTAGGTGGTCATTGGGGGTTAACATGGTTCGTAAATATAATTTAATGGGAATACCTCATCAGATACATTTTATAGATGACTTGGTATTGATTACGTTGACTGTATTTTACTATAATTTTGTAGCTTGTGGTAGAAATACAATTTAAGTTCGAATTTAAGCCAATAGTAAATGAAGTTAAGAAGTGTACAGTAAAACTAAGGTTAAATCTATTAATCCACTAATTTAATTAACTTTTAAATGGTTTATTTCTGTTTCAATACTCCTCCAACGAACCTCGCGGGGCAGACACAACATATTTCCAGATGAGGAAAGACTCGGGCTCCGGCAAGACAGATTACGAGAGTACGGCGTCTGGGGCCGGCGGACATGTACAACACTTTGCTCAACAAGGCGATACGGAAAATACGCAGCGCTTTTCCCTGTTTCGTGGGCATGCAATTTTCGGCCGAGTTACCGCATGTTTTTCGTCTGAGCGCCTTTTATTTCGCTTTGGCCGAGTGTATTTCCACTTCCCCCTTGACATAACTGGAGCGCTTTCGGGGCCCAAGAGCCGGGCGTATGCAAAGCGCTCAACCTGATTTGGCAGTTCCGCGACTCTTGGGCTAACAAAATGCTGCCGCTTGCTTGTCTCGGCCATTTGCATTTCGATCTTTGGCGGCTAACTGGCCGCTGCTTGGCCCAAACAAATCCTATCGTAATAAAAGTTTCGCTGCAAAATTACAAGCACCTGGAAGGCGGGGGAGGACATGTGGATGCGGACTTGGACATGGACATGGGCGCTGTGTGTACCAGAAGGCACTGCCAATCCACAGTTGAACCACATTAGAGTTGGACTTTCACTTTTCGGCCGCATAAATGGCCATTTGGGCATTTTAGCCGCCCGACTGCGCTTTAAATTTATGTTGATTGGCCGACTTGGCTTTTTGGTTAAATGTTGTTAAATTGTTTTCCGCCGAAATGACATGTTTTGACAAATGGGGCGGCTGCCCAAATAGCATTATGCCATTAAGCAGCCCATTACTTGTTGAGTTCTCATTTAAATTCTGAGTGAAATTCTTTTTGAACAGATAAAGAAATGTAGCAAGACTTTAGATTGCAAATTTATGATAATCTAGATTCAAGGAAATATTAAAAAATGCATTATATTTAACAACCCCTATAAATATATATGTACATTTTCTAATGAAATATTATTACTTTTCCTAGCCAATCCCTAAATATTTCCCTCTGTGCAGCATATCTACTTCTCGGAATACTTGGTAATAAATCCGGGGATAAAGTTTCGGTTTTTTATGCATCCCTTTGGGTCATAAAACATCGGGAGCCTTCGAATCCTTTGACAATGCCGAGAGCCGAGAGAAGCGTCCCACAAATAAATACTAATAAACTATAGGGAGCCGGACACGAGAGTTTGGTGATTGGCCTGTTAGGCCATCCTTCCTTTCGCGTACTACATAAATTTCAATATTTATGGCGAAATTTTTTCCCCTGTCGCAACAGCAACACATGGCCAAGATAAACATCCAGAGGCCGAAAAAAAGAGTCCAGAAAAAACAAAAGGCATAAGGGAAAACGGCAGCCGGAATTGCGATTCGGATTTGTGGGCGTTTGACAAGCAGCCCGCCGCCGATGGGCGTAACCCAAATAGAGGCGTTGACGCTTGGCGACCGTTTGCCCTGTTCCCGTCCAGCGAGTATCTGGCTTCTGGGTAACCCGGGCATCGGATGGGATCGTGGAAGGGAAACCAGAGCAGCAGCATCGTCGTAAATCGCTGCGACATAAATTCAGTGCACTTTTTGACGTTGTGCCTGCCTCCGAGGAGGATTCGGCATACCGCTCGCCTACCTGGCGCACCTGACACAAATTTTCCCAGCTCCTGCCGCTGCTGCTGCCGCTGGTTTTTCGCGCTAATCTCTGTAAACAAATCACTGACGTCCTGCCATGTCCTTGGGGACGTGTTGGTTTAATTGCTGCCAGACGTCGCAATTTATGAGCATCAATAAAGTGTCAACTTTTGTGTGTGCGCTGCTCTCGAGCGAGAACTCTCCCTCTGTCAAAGCGAAAAACGGGCAGAATAAATGCGCTTCTGGCTGTAAATCATCTTGGCGCGGCTTTCCAGGAAACAGTCCCTCTCACTCCCTGGGAATCCGCAATACGGATTCCACAAGCCAGTATCCAGAATCCAGAATATCCGATGGTTAACTCGGCCGAAACACGCTAGCCGGGCCAAGACCGAGAGTTGCAGGCCAGTTTTGGCATTTGCATTTCAATTGAAGCGAGTAATTAATGTATCGCATATCTGTAGAATTTTAATTGCCAAGTCAATGCACTGCTCCTCGCCCAGAGCCCAGGGAGATCAGATGCTCCATCGGGCTCCGCCGTACACTGGCCAAGAGCGGAGCACGAACCTTTGTTTCGGCCCAATGCCACTGGGTACACGGAAATATAGTTCAAGGGGTTTCTTGACATTAAAATATTATTTAATGTTCACTAAAATACCATAATAGTTCCGAAATTGCAAGGTATGTTGCTAAAACTGATATAGGTATTTAAGCATCCATCAGTAAGAATTAAATAGGGCCAATAAAAATATTTAAAAACATATTTTATATATTACAAAACATCTGCTAATATTTTGATTACTATAAATGGGTTCCAACCTTTTCCCTCAGTGCTGTGGCGGTGCAGAAATTCCGGGCTGTAAGAGTCGCGCGTGTGGCCCCGTCACGTACCGCTCTGCTAAGCCTCGCAATGCCAGCTGCCGCACAGAAGACTCTCGACAATTAAAATATGAAAGGGTTTCGGGCTGCTCCTACCCAGACAGGCAGCCTACCAGCCCGCCAGCCAGCCAGCTTTATTCTTGTCCAGTAATCTAACATAACCGCAGAGCAGCCCCCGTCGAACTGGCCGAAATACTCGTCATAAATAGCGTGGTGGCCAAAGCCCCTCGATTTTCCAACTGCATTGCATACATTTTTGTGAAAAGCGAGGCTACGCGACGGGGGAAAAATGGGAATTGGAAAACAAACGCTGCCAGAGTTGCTGCACGTGATGATTGCATCATTGTGTCAGCTTAGTACGTGCTCTGCTACGGTCTTGTCACATAAAAAATGACACACAGTTCCCGGTTACATGGAGTTCTATTGGCTTTACCCATCCAAAAACCAACCTATTTCCCCCTTCTGCGCATTAGAAACCAAAGCGAACTGTATGTGATTTCTGCATTTTGGCCAGATGTTTGGCAAAATTTGTAAAAAACAAAAAAACAAGAAGAGAATCGAGAACTACATGTTTATCCAACACGTGGTGAGGTCTATTCCTGGGATGGAGATTGCCGGGACAATGGACATGACACTTGCGACTGGGGAAGGCCAGACAAAGGGAATATAATCGGATATTAGAGGATTTGTGGGTTAATTTGCAGGGGAAGTGGCTTAGAGTTTTACAAAACCATTTGTCACCGAGAAAGGAATAATACAGGAATAAGAGAATGAGAGCTGAAACCTCAACTGAGCTGCTGAAATTTAAATTATTTCCTATTTTGGATGTATATTAAAAATTAAATTTGCTGTTGATATATCTTAAAGGGGTTATTATCAGTGAAATTGATGTATTCTTTTGATGCAATGTTTTTATTAAACTTTTTAATAAAATTAAAATAAAGAAATAAACGCTGAATACCCTCCATCGTTCTACCATTGCCGCCTCAATGTCTGGTCTTTCGTAATGTGTGACTCATAGGCCTTAACCCGAGAATCGTTTACAACTTATTGCTATTCCCTCAGAAACGCTAACCGATATCCGCTTTATTGTTATGCAAAATCCGGACATAGAATTCATAAAGGCGAATATTAAAAACGCATAAAACCGGGGATTCGGAGCAGGGCCTGATTGTATCCCGGCAACTTTCGCCTGCCTGTCGCACAAAGCCCGACCATTATTATATGGGTTTTTTTTTCGGGATCCACAAAAGGGCAGCCGAAGAAGACGAGGTTTTTTCTTCATATAATTTATGAGAAATGCACGCATTAAACTTCATTAGATCGAAATTTAAGGCAGGGACCGCGGCATTTGGGGGCCCATAAAAAAGCAGAACACAAAAGTATCTTTCGCTTTTTGTTTGCAATTAGTTCGACGGCAGCGCGCAGAAGCCGCATGGTAAAAATGGTGGAAAAAAAGTGGAGCTGCAAGTTCATTGAGGAAGCATCGAGGAAATATCAAAGGCGCAGCAGCGAAGGCGGCCACATAAATTTATTTTTAAAGAAATGCCGAAGAAATGCACCACCAACTGCGTCATTGTTGGCGGTTGCATTTGTCAAGAGATCCGCCGTCGATCCACTTGCTCCCAGCGTGAGTTTCCCCTCGCGTCCACTGTCGAAAATTGAAATTAAAATATTTTGGTAGTTTATGTGCTGCTGGAAGCTGGGAAACTAGGAAACTGGGAAACGGGGAACACCCACCCAACACAGGCAGGCCTCTAGGAGAGGTGCTGCCGCCGTTGGCAGCCATGTGTAAACATTTGGTCGCTCTGTCAAAACTAATTTGGCTGCCGTTGGAGGGGTTACCTCTTCCTTCCTTTCTGTCACACATAGAGAAAGGTTAACTATACATTTTTAGACGAAATATAAGGTTATATTGTAGTAATTCTTATTTTAAGTTAACGAAATTAATATAATTATAAGAAGATAATAATCAAATCCATCCTACCACTTTATATTTATTTCAAATAAATTTCTTGTTGTGTTTTGCTTAATTTCCATTTGAAATAACATTTATCTGCGGTGCAGCGTGGGCCTTGGAGCAAGTGCTGCCCATGTGCGTGCTCCTCCGCTTCACACTTGGCGGCGTGAAGTGTTGAAAGTGTCGTAAATTTCATTGCCATATGCGGGGATCCGAGCTGGTATCCAAGCTGGGAGCCCCCCTCTTCAGTTGTGGCTGCATGTGGAGGGCCCTTGGGCAGCAGCACTCGCCACCATATGCAAATGGCACCTAGGAGGCGGTCAGCCTTCGGAGTCAGCCTCCTCCAGAGCTGTGCCACGTTCCGTTCGATTTTTCACGCTACCTAAACACGCGCTCGCCGTGCGCTGCGACCTTGACCAATGCGCGGCGTGAAGCGAGCCATGAAAATCAATTGAGAAAATTCGTAAATTTTGGGTAAGTTTGTCACCCAGCGGAGGACCTCCTGGGCAGCGTGTGTCGCGTCAGGGAAATGAGTTGGGCTCTCTCTAGATCCCAGAGTAAAATCCCACGATAACCTTCGATTTGTCATGCCGACGTCTTGGCTTAGCCGGAAACTGGCTACTCCTCCCATGAAGAAAGGGTCGTAAATCAGAAGAGGTGGCTGCCAGTGGCACGTGCTCGCAGTATTTTGCAAGAATTTTTGCCGAACCCTTGCAGCTTGTAGTTTGTACCTTGTACCTGTTGTTGCCACCGCAACAAGTGTAAAACTAGCAGCCATTTTGCCCTCCCAAAGAAAGCCAGTGGTGCATGGACCACAAGCCACATGGGGGAAGCCAGCCTTGGAGCTCTGGGAAAGTGCAGAGCAGAGCACTGGATCCATCGCGTAAATTGTGGCAGACACTTAAGAGCCGAGACAAGATTAAATGCTAAATTACGTTAAGGCGGCGCGCAGATAAGGCCGCAGCGGAGCCCTTGCCCCTCGGATCGGGATCGGGGGATCGGGATCCGGAGTGCAGCAGAGTGCAGGAGTGCCGAGGTCCCGTGTTCTCGGGCCAAGGTGATAATGATAAGGAAATGAAATCGCGTTAAGTTCGCCAGCGACGCTGAATGGGACGCGGCACTATCTGAACGCGTATAAAGTACGAAAACTGATGCGTGGCATAAATTATCAAGGGGCACAGTGGGGCAAGGGCAGGGATATTTTGGTACAAAACCAGCGGGATGAGTTTTAAGTCAGAGAAACTAGAGTTTATTCCCAAGACATATCTTTAAATAAATCTTAGGTTTTGATCACAAATCCCTGTATCTTAACTTTGAAATATGGAAAGGAATTAAGGAACTTATTTAAATATAAATAAAATACGCTAAAAAATCGAATGAATATTTCAAACTAAAAATGACACAGAGACTAGACTCATCTCATAAATGGATAAGCTTGAAAAGGTCATAGCAATAGCTCTAAAAAAAAAATAATTTATGACTGAACTCAATTGGATAAAACCTTATCAATGATCTGCGAAGGCTCTCATTTCCTTAAAGAAGTATTTTTGGCACTTATTTCGGAATTTTTCCCACTGCTCATCAGCATGCTGCTATCTCTGTGATGCTCGTCTGTGTGCATGCCTGCAGTAATGCACTTGAAACAAAATCACAGTCGGCATCACTATCAACATCATGCTGCGAGATGTGCGTCCCCTTCACTTGCCCTACCTGCCACACAGAAAGAAACTAGATATTATTTTAAATGTAAATTGAAGTTTAAGGTCTGCCAGAAGAGCCATACAATTTCTTTGTAAATCACAGTTTTGGAAATTGAAATGAAAGTTTTCCAAATCTCTTTCCATTTTTTCCTGTGCAGCTGAATTGTCTGACTGGCTGGGTGACCCCAGCCCAGACTACTCGTCTGATAAGCGAAATTGATTTTCGCAATTATTTTTAGCATAGCTCGGAAAATGCCTGGAAAATGTGTCAAATGACGACGACCTCATAATTTTATGATTAGTTGAAGTGCTCGTTAGTGGGCAGAGTGAGCGGCCTCCTTCGGCGGTCCCCGCCCATTGGCCATCTCCTGGTGAAGACTCCATCTCCATCTCCTCCAGCATCATTTCCCCGGCAACTCGATTGTCGGCAACATCATCGGCGGCGGCATCAGCAACACGTACGCACACTTCTCACACAAGATGCAGTTGGACTCTCGGATCCCCCGATCCCGGCGACGCTGCTGGAGCCAAAAAGACCGCCGAGCCGACTTTGCCGTGATAAATTGCAATGATAGCAAAAGTACTTGACTGTTGCCGGCAGCCCCAGCCCCTGCTCCTGCCCCGGCCTGTGCCTGTTCCTGTGCCTTGGCCGAAAAATAAAACGAAACATTTTTTGGCAGACGTGTCCCCGGCGCAGAAAGCTGAAATTAACCGACGGCAACATCGCGAGAACGCTTCGTGTTGCATGTAAGCCAGTCAGTCAGCGCGGTCGAAAGATGATATATCCGAAAATTCCATATAATGACTGCCGGCTGGCAGCGGCAATAACGGCAAGTACAAGTACAAGTACAAGTACTGGTACAGGCACAGACTGCGGCACAGGTACTGGTAAGCATTAGAAGCCAAAGACCCAGACATGGGAACTATTTTCACGCTCAGTTACAATCTGTCAATGCCGTTCGCCACACCGAGTCATGGCAGCAACAGGCACGACACCTTTTTGTGGCCTGTTGCAAGTTGCTGGTGTTGCTGCAACGCCCCGGCACGCTGGCCAGCCACGGAGAGCAGCTAGCCAGCCAGCCAGCCAGGCGCGCTGATATATCAAAGCCAAGCCATCATCATCTTATTAAAGAGTGCCAACTTAATTTGCTTCTCCATGTTGCCAGACAAGTTGTTGCCGTTGCCGGATGGAGCAGGATGCTGTGGCACAGTGTTGCAGCGGTGTGTTACCGGTCAAGGTGTTGCTGAGGGGCGTTGCTGCAGACAGTTAGAAATGGGAAAGACAAGTCCAGATCCAATAAGCCGAAGCGGCAATATCCTTGCCTGGGTATAATAGTACTACAAAAATATGGAAAAAAGCTGTGAGATATTGAATAATTTTTTAAGTTTTTCTATCAAAAAGAGTGAAGAAATGTCTTAAAACTCTTTGAAAATCTTTTCAAGCATATATAAAATATTATTCTTATAAATGGTAATGTAGATAATGTAGAGATAATGTAATACTTAATAAAAAATAATTTCATTAAAGATAAAATTTAAATAAAAGTTCATAATACAACACATTAAAGACTTCCTATATATATTTTTAATTATCAAATTTCTTTGTAGACGTTTTATTAATTTGGCTATCTTAGATAACCTAACTAGAGAGTTTTCCCTGTGCGTGTGCCAATGAAAATTTAAGGGGATAGAAATTCCTTGAATCTGATCTCGGGTCGATTCTGGTCTCTCCAGCATTTCTTTGGGGCCACGACACTCCACCCACCCACTGGCGGCTCACTCAACACCTTTTGGGCTGCCGCGGCTCAAAGCTATAATTAATAGATTATCATCGACAACATTTTAAATTCGCATTAAACTTGCCAGCGCGCCAAATTGCAGCGCCAAAGTGGAAAATGGCAAACTATTTTCTAGCAATTTTTCCACTGCCTTCGTTATGTTGCCCATATTTTTTCGCCCCCCTCTCCGCCTCCCACTCTGTCTCTTCATTTTCCAGCTCAGCATTATTCTTTTGACTGCTGTTCGCTTTGGTCACATACACGGAAGTGATTTTTCCACTCCAATGACGTCGTCATCCTCGAAGTTGCCGTTGTTACAGGCAATGTTGCTGCCTCTGTCGCTGTGTTGTTGCAACAGGTTGTTCTTGGGGGTGTCCGCGCCGATGATGTTGCCTCACGTGCTGCTCGACCCGGCCAACAGCAATAACAAGATCAGCCTTTGGTAATCCCCTCGTTGCAGTTGCTATTGATAGACAAGATCGATGGGCACTGTAAGAAAATAAGGTCTAAGGGAAAATACTAGAGCTAATATGATTTTCCTGGGAAAAAAATTATGGAAAAAAACTCCAATGAGACTTAGATTGGTCATTTGATTTATCAAGTATTTCTTTTGAGAACAAAATGATGTGTTTACATCGTAAAATAAATCATTAAATATACCAGTTAATTACAATATTTCTCAGATCAGAATAATAATTTTAAGTGTAGCCTTGTTGCTGTTACTGGCTAGTTAGTCAGTGGGCTTTGATTGCAGAAAATGTTCTTTTGTGGCAACGCCCTTGGAACGAATTCCGCTTAGTCGCGGCCGTTTATGTGTGTAAACGAACGGGAATCTGTCTAGAGAGGATTTCCTTGCAAACCAATCGTAAGCTAAGGCCAAGACCAAGCCAGGTTTTCCGCACGAGCTGAGCCAACTCAATATTTGCACAAGAAATTAACGTGATTGGGCTCATTAAGCAGTCAACTTATTTGGCCAGGGCAAGCCGTAAAAAGCGTCTCGTGTTTAATAAGCAAATATCAACACCTCGCCGGGCTGCATAAGCACATTAAGTTTTGCGCAAAAAACGCATCTCACCGTTCGACTTTCTGTCATCTGCCTGGTCGCACAAAGCAATCAGCAAAGAAAACAATGCCCGCCGGATGGGGAGGATGGAGATGATGACGCTGCCGATGAGTTGGGTAAATATACCCGCAAGTTTTCAAGATCAATGTTTATTTATCCAGCGTTGGGCCGAAACTGCATTATTGGCAGCATAAATTGCCGGTCAGCCGGGGAAATATGACTGGGCCAAGACAAACAATGAGCAGCCAGCTCCGGGACACGCAATTGCAATTAATGGTAACCGAAAACCAAAGCCAAAACCGAAGACCCAGGCCGGAGGATCGGAGACCCAGGTCTGAGGACCGATGAGACGCCATCAAGTATCAAGTGTGTGCGGAAGGCGTAGCAGCACGCACACGTGGTCTTAAGACTGAGAGAAAACTAGTAAAGAAATATTAATAAAGTTTGAAATTCAAAAAATAATTCTGAAAAACAAGATAGGTTCGAGTTTAGAAATAAGGGGAATAGAACATTTGTCTTTGTCTTTTAATTACTATTTCGAAACATCTGTTTTTCCAAGTGCAACGGGCTGAAGAAGATTGAGCCGTAGTCCGAGTCGGACTTGGAGTTGAAGCTGGAGTTGGCTCAAGTGCTTTGGCGACGCGCTGCGGTTGCAGCCGGAGAATTAAGACGTCAAGCGACGTCAATTGCCGCTGGACCTGCGGAAAACGTCTATGAAATATACGAGTATAAACAACGGCGGCCGTGATGACGTTGTTTCCGATGCTGATGAGTGTCACGAAGGCAAGTTCAATGGCCAAGGATGTGGCCAAACAATGGCCGGCAATTGCGTGCAGCATGCAGCAACCACAGCAGCAGCAGCATCAGCATCAGCAGCCACTGCAACGCGCAACTTGCAACAATATGAGATGCTGATTAGGCCGCTGGTCAGCCGGGGTTTCGAGTCGCAGTCTCAGTTGCAGTCACCAACACGCATGCCCATAAAAACGTTAAATGCATATTGGAAAAAATAATGATGACAGTTGCCTAACTAAGCCAGACAGTCAGGCAATCCAACAGCCGCATCAGCCACAGCAACAGCAACAATTGCACTCGCAGCAAGACACTTAACAAATTAAGATGCTAAGGCAGACAGCCGGGCTTCTATCATAATGAAGCATCAGCGACACTAATCAGCAAGAAACTGGTATGAAATAATAGTAAATAATGTCATTAAAAAGTTGAAAACTGGATTATACACAGAGATTAAAAATAGCAGACAGGTGGGTCATAAGTAATCTATATGAAAAAAAATATAATATTCTAAAATAAATAGAACACCTTTTAAATTAGCATACAACATAATTTTTAAAACTTTTTTAATAGTAAATAATTTATACTTTAAGCTTGTTAGATCCATAAATCACTATTTCAAGTGAAATCACATATGAAACCGAGCAACAATCAAGCTTTGCTCGCTGTGTAACAACCTGAAACTTGTTAGCTGCTGACAAGCCTTCGCATTACATCAACTTTCAGCCGGGCCGAACCGTGTGTGGTTCTAAATCGCTGTTGTTCAGTGTAATTGAAGCTGAAATTGCCTGCACCTTATGCCTTATGTCACATTACGACAACGTTGACAATGCTGTTGCCGGGATGCTGAGAATTGGGTCAGTTGGGGCTCACGTCAAGGTGTTGTTGTCGTGTTGCAACTATGGCTGTTGCATGCTGCTGCGGCTGCTGCTGCTTTTGCTGCTGACGGAGCTGTCACAGCCCAGAGACAAGCGAGTAAGCCGCATCTTAATGGCCAAAACGCATGGAGGGGAAAGTTTTGTTTTGTGCAAACAATTGCAATTGTCTCATTAGCGCGACAGAACAACACAAGGCGTCTCCCACTCGATTGCCAGATGCATTTGCAAGTCGTAATTAATTTGCGTCTCGTAATGATTTCTCTACGGTGTTTCTCACACTCCCACTCCACGCTCCGTGGAAATTTGCATAATTGTCTCGCACGGTTCAGGGCTACACATACCGCATACTGCATACTGGATGTGGGTGGGAGCTGTTGTTTCTGGCCGGGCTAATTCTGCAACTAGCCACGATTAATCAAGCGGCTAAAACAACAAATGCGAGCATTACTCACATGGACCGCGCCCACTGGCAAATATCGGCGCTGTTCTGCGCAGTTTTTCGCGGCTTTTCGCAGCATTTTTTCCCCGCCGACATTTTCGCAACATTTTGCATTCGCACTGTAATTGATCATGTTTGCGGCCGCCTGGTGGTATCCGTATCTAACAATTGAGCTCGTAAATTTTCCCCGGCTGGCCAACAGGAAGTTATGGTTAGAAAATCCGCTGTCCATGTGGACATGGCCGAAATGGCCTCTTTACGCTGTTTACTCGGCGAGATAATCAATTCGCTTTCCCGCAATGAATTGCCCATTAATAACCCAAATGGACTGGGTTTCAAAAATTCACAAAATCAGTTGAGCAACTATTTGGGGCATAAATCCATATTAAAATATATATGTTTGAATTTATCAAGAAAGAAAATTAAAACTCTAACAAAGTCCAAATTTAATTAATAGTTTTCCATTTTAAATGGGATTATTAAGATCTTGAGCTGCATTTCTTAGCAATCCAATTTACTAATCTAATTAAACAAATTACTCTCTTCTTAATAAAATTAATAACATAATTTAACCTATTCCCCAGCTTAAGCCCCTTTTATTAGCCAAGAATCTCCGACTAATTACACTGTAATCAAAAAACGATCGTCATATTAATAGAAGCTCATAAAGGACCCGCCGTTTAGCGATGCCAACTCACCTGTCCCATTCATTTAAACACATCGTATTAGTATTCAAAGCCCAGTGCTTTATGGCAAAGGTAATAAGAGAGTGACTGTCAGAAATGGATTTTGCATCAAGTTGCACTGAATTTTAATGAACTTTACTATGTAATTTTCGATTTTATGCCGCTTTGCTCCATATAAAATAAATTGCAAACGGCAACCAGTTTCGCAGTGGCGCCCACCGTCAATTGCAATTGAAATTGCAACTGCAATTGCACCACCAAGCCACTTTTTGTGCGAGGCGGGGGGCGGGGTCTCGGCCATCTGCATACGAGGCCCACATGGCATGCGTGATATATATTTTCAATTAGTTGGCAACATTTTGCGGCAAAAACTAGTTCTGTTCAAGTCGATTTTTTGCGGGGCCGCAATTAATTTTCGCTTAATTTGAATGGCTCACTTTTTGTGTTCGCTGCACTCACCTCAGCACTTTTCTCTGGCCAAGAGAGATGCGCCGTGGCGCCTGAAATGCTTTTAATACTTTTGTTTTCGTTCCCATTTCCATTGTGGCTTTTGGCTTTGGTTTCATTGAAACACCTTTGTGCTGATTTATGAACTTTCGTGCGCGGCAACAATAAATTAATATATATCGAGCGGCAAAAGTGAATGCAAATAATTTCAGCACTTTGACTCATTAACGCGACGGGGAGTTTTCATTAGCTTTTGGCGTGAAAAAATACGAAATCGTTTCCAGCCTTACAATCTCCGGAGCCGAAGGTGCGGCCTGGCTTTTTTCTTAATAATAATAATAATAATAATTACACTTTTAATGGAATGACCCAATTCCGATATAGTGCCAAAGATTACAGACTATTAATTGAGGGAGGCTGGGCTTCCTGCAAATTATGCAGCTAAGACCGCAAATAGGCGGCAGGAAACATCCATCTTGGCAACTTTTTCTGCACCTTTGCCACGGCCCTAATCCAATTAAGGGATTTCACTTCTCCGCTGGTCATTGGAATTTCTGCAGATGCGAATGCCAGCACACAAGAGATTTTCACACTTGAGTTTTCCCCCCATACGTGTATTGGACTCTTGTGGACAAAGGAAAATGTCTGCGCCCAAGCGGATTTTCACGCTCGGTTCGGGCATTCGTTCCACGATGTTCCAGTGTTCGACACGCATTTCGAATTGGATTTTGAGCGAGACGAAATTTTGCCCAGCCAGTTGGCCAAAAAGCGAAGGTGAACAGCGAGCCTAATTCCGGAATTGGCAGCTGCAGTGGCCAGAAGAGTGACAATTTTGGTTTTAAATACCCTGTACATTATGGTAACTTAAAGTTAGGAACGATTGTAAGTGAATAAAAGCCAGTACAGAGATTTGCCGACTCGTGTTTTCACAACTAATGAACTCCGATTTGATGGCCCTAGTGGGCCCGAGATTTACGCGCTTTTAATGGCTGTCGAGAGAGTGTATTAGCCCTATCTGCCTATCGGGCCGGCAACACATGCTGCGCTTTTGCTCAATAGTTAACCTGGTTTTACTTTTAATTAAAAGACAGCTGGCAACAACTCGCATCAAACGGCGTTAAATTTAAGTCCATAAAACCCAGCGCAACGGGCGACGAAAGGAAAGTGTTGGGCTTTGGATGAGATTTGGATTGAGTTCGGGATTGAAACTGGGATTGGGATTGTGACTGGGACTGGGACTGGGACCGCCCTGCTGCTGCTTATTGACAGCGATAATGTTAATGATGGCCTTTAAATAATTTTACGTCCATTGAAATGTGCCTACAAGTTAGTCTGCTGCAATTTTGTGGCTGCTCGTAAAACTGGGATTCGATTTTAATTTTTATGACAAGTTTTACTTTCCTAAACCAGATCTGAATGGAAGTGTAAAAAGTAAGACAACTTGTGTGATAAGAATCGGGCGACAAGCGAAAGCACTTTGATTTTATATACCACAAAAGTGCGATAGTGAGCCCTGATGGAAGTTAGATAATCTCAGTGTGTGGCTGATGCAATTTGACGGCTTTATACTGAGCTCCTTTCGCCTGGCAGTCATGGCTATAGCTTTGTTAGAACGACCCACCTAGATTGCAGTTTTTCCACACTGCATTCCTACCCAAAAACCTCACCCAGATTCATTCCCAGTCGTGGTCCCCCTTCGCCGACCGCTAATGTGCTGTAATCCCAAGCTAAGGCGCTTTGAAAATCAATTACAAATGTCAGTCATTGTCGTTATTGTGCCCAATACCTCAGGAGTGACAGTTTGGAGCGACAGTTTCGGTTGGGCAACTCGGGCAAGTCCCCAGACGGATGTAGGTTTGTATAAAATATCGAAATACTTTTCTAAGATTAGATTAGGTATTTAAACAATTTATATGCTCTTCTCCATTATTCCTCATGAATTGATAAATCCCAATTGCATTTCTTGACTTGCACTCGTATTGTGTGTGGTGTGTGCTTTTCTGACTTATGACTGATGGCTTGACCTTAGCCTGGCCGATGGGGGAATGACACTGGGCCACACAGGGCCAAGTTCATTTATCAACTTAAGTCGTCGCTCCGGCGATGACTTCCAATAAACAACAATTAATCAATTTGTAAATAATATTTCTGCGCCTACGCACAGATCTCGATCGGGATATAGTTTTCAGCGAAAGAGAAGAGCCAGTGCTGGAGCCGCAAGAGTTCATCAATTAGGCGGCTAGCCGGCAACATGTGCGCTTGATTGGGCCAAATCCAAGAGGCGACGGCGCCAGTGCTAGTGCTCGTTAGCTGTCCTGGACCAACGGCTTCATTTTTCATAATCTCCACACTTGCAGGCCAGTGCACTGAGCCGGCAGCGAGTCCGGAAAACCGAATGCCAAAACTTACGACTTCCGCTGGCAATTGATGGCCAGTCATTCGGCAGAATGGAGTTACGGCTCGGAGCTGGCTGGCCATTGCCAATGCCAGAAGTCAACTTAATTAATTTTTGCCCCAGCACTTGCCCACTTCAGCCGCATCCACATCCACTCTGACTTCCAGTTACATGGTATGCCAAGGCCAAGAAGCTGCAGCTACTCGACATGCACAGGGAGAAATTTAAAGGTGTGTTGCCTACATTTTCAAGAGTTACGATTAAGTTAGCCTCGTGATTTCCCCAGCTTTTCTTCAAGTACAAAGCCGAAACGACTCCCGTCTCACACACACAGGAAGTGCAGGCGTTTGGAGTTGCTGCTGCTTTTCTTTATCTGGTTATTGCTGCTGCAGGAGCCGAAGCTGACTTCAAGTCCAGGCGAGCCCTGGCCAGAGCGGTGCATGCAGCATGAGCTGCGGCAGGTGTTGCAGATATCTCTGATTAAATGGCGTACGCCAAATCATGGCCAAAAGCGTTCGACGCAATCGTTGTTAGGCGCACATTAAACCATGCCTCAATTGCTCGGTTCAAGGAGGGGAGTCCTAAGTGAAACCCGAGCTCATCTCGCAATCGCCGAGGGGGCAACTGGCAACCAGCGAACGGGAAGTCTGATTAACATTCAAGGGTGGGGTCGGACCGGGCCGTAAACCGAGTGTTTTGAGTAGCCAGCGATGAAAGATTATTGGCTGAGTTCCCTATCGATGGAGAGCGAAGAGCTTACAGTTTAGTGAAGCGTCGGGAAAGCAGTGGAAAATCGTTGGAAAATTCTTGGGGAAACGCAGGCCATGCAATTGAAAGTAGATTGAAATGGTTTGGTGCTTACCAGACTAATACCGCGCAGTTAAAGTCATGATTTAATGATGGAGAGATATTTCCTAGATCATATCCCTTGGCTATATATTAAAATTCACACTTTTTTTTTCAGAAAACGTCTGTACGACCGCACAATCTAAATACTTCCTGGAACCACTTTAAATTTTGGTAACTTTAAACAAATTCAGTTCGATAAAAGTGAATGAAAACTGCTTTGAAGGGCCGCTTTATCTCAATTTCTACTTCTCTTTTTTTTTAGTACTTGACCCTGCCAGACCGCTTGACGTCTCCTCCGCCCAGCTTGAGCCATGAACCACCCAGTTGGCCGAGGTGGTCGCTGCTCGCCCACACAGCGAGCTGTATTCCACTTGCAGGAGCTGGCAAAAGTCACACATCCTCGTATCGAATCGACAATTAGTGCTGCCAGAGGAGACATCCATCCGCCCATTCGCTCGGTCTCGTCTTTTCTTCGACTACTGTCATCGTGGCGACCGCTGGGAAGATGAATGGCCCCGGTCCGGGTCCCTCGATCGATGATGTCGACCTACCGCAAATATCATTGCCAAAAGTCAGGATGAAAGGACTTTGGGAATAAAGCCGGAAGACGTTCCTCGGGCCGGCGTGTGAACCGTGTAACAAGTGTAGCAAATTCTCCCCGAGAGAATGTGACACGAATTAGCAACGCCTCGGATCGGATACCGTTCTCCGCTCCTGCGGTGCGTGGGTGCCTATGCCTGTGCCTGCCTGCTCGCCGACTCCTCTGAAGCCGCCGCCAACGTTGTCTTTGTTGATTGTGAAACACTTTCGTCACCTTGCCGGCAAAAGGCATGTCATCCAGGCGACTGACTCGTCGGTGGGCGTTTGTTTTTAATAGCTCCGCTCTTGTCATCTTATCGGTCTCCGGCTGAGGCTGAGGCAGAGGCCTCTTGGCACGCCGACACTCGGAGCCCACACACGTTTCGCAGCGATCTCATGCATAAGTCATGAGCAGGAATCAAAGGTTTCCCCCGAATGCCGAAGCACTCTGCACACTTGCAAATAGGTTGCACTACATTGGCCCTAAACTATTTGGCTTTGAGTCAATAAATGCGGAATGTTGATTTGATATTCAGCAGCAAGCTGCCTTATGGAGCTGGAAAGGGTACTGGAGATCAAATTGTTATACCTTGCCTTATAAGTATATATATTCAAGGTATATTAAAATGTATTATATGGAACAAAATGGTGTGAAATTGAATTTACAATGGAATTGTATTTCGCAGAAAGCAACCAGTTCTTTCTCTAAAGTCGACCGAGATGGCAAAATGTCTGATTTGTTTCCAGTTGATATTTTTCCTGGCTTACATTTACGCTGCTTCCGAGTGGCCTCGCTACTTTGCATATCGTTAGTGAACTGTACTTCAAAGATCCAATGGCGACTTCTCAGACCTATTTACCTTTCAGCCTGCCAAGAGGGTCTGTGCGTACCTACGGACCGATATAACTGCCCCTGTTGGCATTTCCAACATAGCTGTAAGCCCTACAAGACGTCGTGTTGCGAGGACCCAAGCTTTTTCCCAATGCCCGGCATAAAAAGCGTTACTTGTAATAATCAAACCAAAAAGGGGTAAAGGTAAGAATAACTAGGAACAGTGTTTGAATAAAATACAGCAGCACTTGCCTGCCCACAAAACAGCTACAAATATTTTGTGTAGAAATTCTCTGGGTTTTTTGTGGCAAGAAACGAAAGACTTTGAAGTGACTTCCACTTGTTCGGCCTACCTCTATGCTGTCGTTGGCAATTACTTGGCCATCTGGCTGGGAATGTCGGGGCTAATTTGTGTGATTCTTGAGCACAAGAAAGTGCCGTCCCCCTCGATATGCAAACTGAGCACAATGACACAGATTTTCATTTTCATTAGCCCCTCCCCCGGGCGAACTGGAGCTGATGAACCGAACTGTTCTGGTCTGCTCCGTTCGGTTCCTGGCCTGGCCAGATTGACTGACTGACCGACTTCTCCCCGCTCCAAGCTTCCTGCACCAAGTTCCCTGCCCTCTGTCCTCCTTGCCTCATGTTGTGCAATGACTGATTAGAGCCAGGGGCCAGAAACAACGTAACGAACACCAACAGCCAGCCAGAGGCCGGCGGCCACCAGGAGGAGTCTTCTCCTGACAGCCCGGATCTGAGCCAACGTTGATAAAAGAAAAGGCAGCAGGCGAAACCACAATACTGAGCGGCCCCAAATGAGGAGCATGTTCCTGGATCTGCATCATGAACTACTAGTGCACGGAGAATAAATGTTTAAAACTAAAATTGATTCTGGAAAAAATGTTAATTAAATTTCTTTTGAGGTTCTAGTAAAAATATAATTAACTTTAAGTCCTAATAACCTATTTTGATCAATCTATAAACCATAATGCTTGATTTATTGAATATTGAATAGCCACTTAAACTTTTTCCTATTTTATAATCAACATGTTTTTAATACCAATTAGTAAAACAAATATTCACTTTTTTATTGCTTTTTCCTTGTGCATCTAAAATGAAGCTTGGACTTGGCCATGGCAGTGCCAACATTGCACTTGATTAGTGGAAGCACCGGCAGCAACAAAAACTGCATTGCGTGGGCCTGGAATGGATCGGAAATCATGGAATGGGGTCGCCGTTTGATGAGGTGGAGGAGGAGGAGGAGGAGGGCTTGGGGGCGGTCAAATCTGGTTACTTGCCAGCTTTCGGCTCCGCTTGCTCTCGCATGCGTTTCATTATGTCAAACAGTCAATCATGCAAAACAGTTTCGGCTACCGACGTCCATTTGGGCTCACAATTGTCTAGGCTACGGTGGGCGTCATTTAGGATGGAGAAGTGTAATCAAAAAATATTTTATAGCAGTTATCTTAGTTTATAAGATTTAAAAATACTTATTTCCATGTTGGACTTTTAGGATACACGAAAGACATATTAGTCTTTAAAAAAATATCCTAGTTTTATGGCATATTCTTTTATGATTTGAACCTAGTAAGCTCAAGCCCAGAGTTGGCTGTATTTATGACTTCTTTTACTTTATCCTTTTTATATATTTTTCCCCACATCCAAACCCATTCCACTGTGCTCGCGAGCATATTTCAGAGGAAGAACAGAGCCTCCTGCTGTGGACCAAACCAACATCATCAGGATCTGGAGCACAGCATGTTAAGCATATGCAAAGTCAAGCACCAAAATGCAATGCTTTTTGAGCTGCACTGATTCCCAGGACCAGAGAGACCAGTAGCCAGGGAGCAGGACCACACAGAACGGTTTTCTTTTGCAGATTTTCCGTTTGGCAATTGAGCGGAAACAATTGGTTGTGGAGAAGTAGAAAGAGGCCGCCTCGAATTGCGTTGGCCAAAACACTTTAAGGCAGCGCAAGTGCACAAATGAGTTTCAAATGAAAACAAATCGACCGACAGCCTACCGACAACAAAGGCTCTAAGACTCAAAGGAACAAGGAGCTGGGAGCTAGGAGCAGCCAGGATCAAATGGAGCGACTGATGCAAAGTGCACGAGATGAAACCCAAGTGCCGCTTAGCTGTGGGCCAAGAATCGGGCCCAAACAATGGCCAAATGAGACAGGGGAGTGCTGGGCATCAAAAGGACGCAGTACAGGACAATCGTAGTCCTGCTCAGGTGACAATAGAGCAACCGAGGCGGCATTTCCCAAGGCCCCGGACCATTGTTCAACTTTCCGAAGCCACACGCAATGCCGCAACGATGACGTTGACAATTCCGGCCTGGGAATCGTATTAGGGTGCGTTTGTCAACCTGAGTCCGAGCCTCAGTCTCTGTCTTGGCCTCGCATCGTGTGTGGCGACAATTAGAAGTCTTTGGCCGGCCGGTCGACCTTAGCAAATTAGTTAATAAAGGTGGGAAGACTGTCATCTTGTATTTATATGCCTTATATACTTGTTCCTCCCTCTATCGAGCACCGCCGCTTTGATGCTCGCCGCCCATGAGTGTGCGAATCTGGAGAAGAACGGCTTCTTTGAGGTTTTCTCAATATTTTGACAGGCGCAACAATCGCGTCGGAACATTGCAACCTATCCGAAGCAGAGCGTTCCCACGTCGCCCGAAGAAAGTTGATAAACAAACCGGGAGGAAGCCCTTTTAATCATAATTATTACACAGCTTTTGCCTTTGAGAGGAGTGTGCAAGCTTGTGTTGCCAGGCAATCAACGAGAGACACTTGGAGAAATATTAATTAAATTCTTATAAACATATTACAGGCAAGCCTTGAATGTTTCAAGAGTAGGGATTAACGTTACTTTTCTTGCAACTTTCTTTGAGTGCACAAAATCAGCCTGGGGCTTTTTTTACTCACTTGCACAGTTTACTGTTAGGAGTATCATTTTTATTAATTATCCCAAGAGGTGCCTAATTACGTCTGGCAAAAAATTAAATGAAATAAAGAGAAAAAAAAGGTGAAAAGGCAAAAAGCCCAACAGCTGTTGTCTGGCACTGAAGCTGAGATTTCCAGTCTCTGAGCCTGAGCCCTTGGCTTCATTGCCCCATTGACGCGTTCACACCTTGGCCGGCCCGAAAGAAGGATAAACGGAGAGGAAACCCCAGAGCTGAACAAGTTTAACAAAATATTTTAATATAAAAATTGCAGCTGTTTAAGAGGGTGACGCCCCGGGAACATAAAGGGAGTGATATTAAGGCCATGTCCCGGGTCTAAATATTGTGTAATTCCACCTGCACGCGGCTGCTGTACCATCGCTAATGTTATCATCCTCGATTTTGCACGCTTGTGATTTTATTGCCGTGAAATTGCCAATAATTACGAGCGAGTCTCGGTCGGTTTTCATGCGTTAATCAGGTTGCTCGACTGCCTGAGAGAGCTGGTTTCCTTCCCTTTGGGCCGATTTTATCTGCTTAATCGCCGGCCACTGCCATAGCAAATTTCAAGAACAAAACTCTGCTCATTATGTGACGCGGCCCTTGGCAGTTGCCTTTAAGCCGCTTGTCCCGAAACTTCATTGCAACTTTAATTTGGCTTTCCCTTCTGTCTCTCTTCCCAAACTTGTTGCTACTCTGTGTTTGGCACAAATTGGCTTACGCCCGCACAAAACGTTTTTCATCATCGTGGCAAAAGTTTTCCGGCTCTGCTTTTCCGCGCCTTTGTCACAAGTTTCGCATTTGCCAGCAGCTGCAGTGCCGCGGAGCTGTATCCCCCCGAATTCTGAATTCAGAATTTCCATTCCCATTTCCCGGCAGGCGAGCGTAATTGCATTGCATGTTGCGCTGCATTAAACATTTAATAATTTCGCTTTACTTCCCTTTTTTTGGGAATCGCCTTTAGGGCTGCCCGTTGCCACAAAAATAAGTTTTTATCATCTGTTCCACAAATGGGAAAAGCTTGGTATATGCACAGAAAAAGCTTAAATTATTTTTGGTGACTCTTTGTGGCCATAACTAAAGCAAGAATGAGATAAAGAAAAAGCTTAGGTATGTAAAATAGATATGTATGTCATTTGAATATTAATTCCTTTGACTCTTTACAAGTTTATATATATTATTATTATAAAACTATTGTGCGTAGTTAACTTCCCTTATGTATTGTAACAAAACTAATTCAATTTTCACAGTTCAATTACACATTCTCCACTGTCTCACATTATTATGCCCTCGTAATCTCCGTCGATGGAAGCGACTTGCCTGGACCGGATTCACAGTGAATCACTTTACATCACTTCCTGTCCAGTGTCCAGTGTCCAGATTCCCATTTCGGCACGCTTATTAACAATGGCCCCTGCCATTAACTTGGACTCCTGAGCCCTTCGGACCACGTGACATTTGTCTTGGCTGGATTGGGCACGCTTTTTGTTGGCAAAGGATAATGGCTGCCTCGGCTACCAGCTACCAGGTGGGTGCTCTAAGTGCCGTTCAAGGTGAGATCCCGATCTCCTCCTCCAGCGGAATATATATAATTTGCCGTGACTAACTGCGCTTTGTGCGCGTGCAGCGGCAGACTGGACACACGTACCGCGATTGGCCACGCATGCGCAGGGTTCAGAGTCCAGAGTCCAGGGACCGGAGTCGGGCGGCTATATAGGGACCAGCCTAGTTAGTAGCTTTGGAAATGTCAACTGCCGGCTGGATGTCTGATTTGGCACGCTCGGAGCTGAGTCCGAGCTGTGCAATCAACTTAATGGCATGTCATAAAATGCAATTTCAAGGCTTCTGCCTCCGTTTCGGTAGTCCTTCGACTTCTGCCCATCTTTTGTCCTCCGTCTTCGTGGAATTCCCTGCTGCTGGTCATACGTTGCAAATATTTTGGGCCAAACAGAGCCACCAACTGCGCCAAAGTGTCTCGAAGGACCTGGAACTCTCTCTCTCTTTTGGCTCGTGCTGCGCGTGCTCTTGGAAAGTTGTTTTGTTTACGAATTAGTCGGAAGCTAACTGTTGTTTATAGTGTTTAAATGGTCTGCGGTTTTCGCTCAGGTTCAGCTGTCATAGAAGACAAAGAGGATCCCCCGTAAGGCAGTAGAATATTCCCCAGCTGCCAGGTTACCAGGTTGCCAGGTGATCACTGATCACGCCCCTGAGAAAGCCGGGCGAGAAAGTGTCCTTCGTTCGCTACTGTATAAACAGGAAAATATACACTAAAACTTACTTGCTTTCTTCCTTAAAATAAAATTTTAGATATAGTTAATGTCTTGATATATTATTAAAAACGTAATTCCTCGTGAAACGATCTTCTTAACATCACAAAAGGGGATTATGGGTATGCTCCATCTCCAAGAAAATATGCAAATTAGACAAGGAATTGTTTTCTGTCTTATATATTATGCCGACTTGTCTAGTTGACTGGAATCTAGAGCAGCTGCCTCCTTGGCATTCAGGCCAATGGCCAACAATTGCAGCTAATTGGTACGAAACTCTACACTCTGCTCCTCCCTAAGACCTAAGTCAAAGCCGCTCTAAGTACTACACTTGGAAAATTGAATATTAATGCCTGGATTCCACTTGAGGTGGCCGGGAAATTGCAACAAATTACAGACATGCAACTCGGCTCTGTCCGGTTCTCTGCTGAGGTCTTTTCCAAAACGCAATTGAGCGAGCAATTTTTCCTTGCGAGACGCATTTCCATTCGCCACGCAGCACACACCCAAGATCGCCGGGGATCGGTACGGATCAGGGCTGAGCAGAGACCCGGGGCAGCTGAGGGAAAAATCATCATCTCACAAAAAGGACATTTCATTAGCACTCGGCACAGTGGAAGCCTTCAGTCGAGCGTTGAAAATTCGAGTTCGTCACAAGCGATTTGCTCTTTTCACGACTTCCACCGCGTGTGTGTCCCTGCCCGAGTCCATGTCCCCTGGCAAATGTGTGTCAGCCTCGTAAATCCTGTTTGAAATTAAGCGCACTGCAGGCAGGCAAGCAGGCTGCAGGCTGCCTGTAACGAATTTCTTATTTGATTTTGTGCATACTTTGTCACTTACAATGTGTTAACTTATGTAGGAAAACAAATTTTCCCCGTTTCGCAACGCTTTTCGATTTTGAAATGCTCCTTAGCTCCGGCCTTAGCCCCTCCTCGTGTCCCCTCGGCAGATGTGTCACCGCTACTAACAAGGTGTGGCAGGGGGTTTTATAGGGGATATCTGTGGATAGAGTGGGGAAGGTGTTCTACCAGGAGTTCGGATGGTGGCAATGGTTCACTGCAGCATGACGAAAGCGTTGATGGAGCGGCCATAAAGGCCAATTGTGGTAAAAATTTGGGAGCTAAAAATGTTTTATGGGGTCTGCATTTATTAAGAAAATAATAGAAACCTGCACAAGGAACGTGAATGAAATTTCTGAATGAATTACAAATGTGTTTTATCCTAAATAAAATTTATTAAGGGATCTAATAAGCATTAGCAAGTATATATTTAAAAAGCAAAATGCTGCAAATATTATTTATTATTTGTTTTAGACTTCACAGAAAGACTCAAAGAAGATTCCCTGCATTTTAAAGCGTGACAACCCACTCAAGATTCAAACCAAAACAAACCCTTAACGTTCGATCCGATCTCGTCTAGCCCCTAGACTATTTATCCAAGGGATATTTGCGCATCTCGAGGCAGACAATAATCAGTTTGGTTAGGATCCCGAGGCGGAGGAGGCGACTGCAATGTGCCGTGGATAATTGAGACCTCTCAAAACAGAAGCTTAGCTGGAAGAGACTGCTGAGACGCTTAAGAAAATAAACAGTTTACTACATCTCTTCGGCAGTACTCCCGCCATTAAGCCGGAGGAGCGGAGCATCGGCTATCGTGCGGTAGGTCATACTTCGGCCAGACATGGACAATAACCCGAAAACACATTGCCCTCACACCGGAGTCCTAAGCCCGGCCAAACACAAACATATTGCAGCGGCCCAAAAAAAAAGAAGAGGAGTCCTTGCTGGCGAAACAACAAGGAGCGGGGCATCAACTGTAACCACACTACACAGTAGAAGGGCCTGGGCCCAAACACATATGGCCAACACACAGGTACATGGCTGGCTGCACAGCATCAATTGTAAAAGGATTAGGGCTTAATTTGAAATGCGCATTCATTTGCACTCGCTCCGTTCGCAGCAGCTCGCCTGGGAGCCCTCCTCGAGCTCATCCTCGCCATAGCTATAGCCATCGTCCTTGTCCTCATCCCAAATCCCATGCTGTATCCTCATCGCCGTAAGCGGATTTCTGGCTGCGGACCGGCTCCAGTGTTTTTTGCTGTCCCATTTGTTTGTTGTTAGTTTGGCTTTTCTATTTTCTCGATTTTTTGTGTGCGGCTCTCATTAGTTTTCAAATGGCTGCATTAATAGGCAAAGGATATAGAGTGGGCATTGCTCAATTTGTGGCACTAAGCCCCCGTCTCTATTGTCCTTTGTTATTGCAGCAGTCGCAGCTCCTTTCTCCGGCTGATTGCCAGCGAGTGTGGGTTTGAGCCAGGTGGAAAACCCGCATCTCGGAAGGGTAAGTCGCCGTCTGTCAACTGTGCCTCAACGTGCACTAAAAAAAAAATGTTGATAATAAAATGAAAAAGGGAATTTAAATCATAAATATTCCCTATCGGAGTTGTAAGGCTTAACTTTAATTTTAAGGGCTGGTAATTAGTTGTTTTTGTTAGGAAAAAAAAAAAATATAAAAACGTTTTTCTTACAAGTCTAGTTTTAATTGTTTTTTTGTGTACAGTGTACAGTATATGGATTATTAAAGAGACCATTGCTGAAATGAACAGTTTATTCTAGAACACAAAAGCAAAATATTTCAGGAGAAAGGTTTTTATGAGAAAAAATATAAAACATGATATGAAAATGATTATAAGACCAGTTTATTATTTTATAATATATTAAAATTATATCTATATTAAGGAGAAATTTTTACAGAGTAAGTAAATATTACAAGACTTTATTTGTATTACTTTGTTTATTTCACGTGTAAGGAATATTAAATATTCCGCAAACCTTCGCTGCTAACTGGCCATCGGAGACAGGGATCCTCTCGTATCATGGCACTTCCTAAGCAGCTCACATAAATCAGGCCGGAACGGAAGACTGCATCTTGGCCAGCCGTTTGTTTTGGCCCGTTCGCGGGAAATCCGCTTAAAAAACAAGGGCCGCGACACAAATCGAGTTTTTAAGCGCAACAATGTTCGGCGGGGACATTCTTTGCATTTCTCCTGCACTGCACTGCCACTTCTGGGCCCCCGATTTGCCCCGCTTTTCCGTGCCGAAACAGAAACACGTGTCACAGATTTGTTTCTGTTTCGGAAGCACTTAAGCACTCAGCAAATTTGTTTGAAAAATCTGGAAATGCTGCCGTAGCCGGGAGCCGGGAGCCGGGAGCCGGTAGAGCTTCCCCATCTATGGGCCATTGTTTGCTCTGGCTCTGGCTTCGCTGGCAGTTTTATTTTTAAATGTACTCCAAGTGGGGATCTGCACGGGTTCTCCTGCCCTGTTTTGGGGGAAGGAACTCAACAAATTGATGATATGCCCCTTTGACACTTGAGTCCATTATTTATGCGCAGGCTTGCGATTATTTCCACATTGTACTGACTCACAGCCGGCGAGCTGACGGGCTTACAGATTTCGGGCACTTCCATTTCACTCAAAAATTCGGCGCTGAGTGCCCTGCCGAAAAAAAGAAAGAAACTGAAACGGAAGAGTCCGAAAGAAAGAGTCCACTTGCCGGGAGCTTTGTTTTAAACGCCTTTTGGCTTTCTTTCGAGATTCCTCATCTGGCTGAGCGCTGTTTTCGGGCAACATTTAAGCGCATTTAAGGCTTAACGGCACCGCACGACACTTGATTAATTACCAACTTTAATATTTCGTTTGCCATTTTATTGCCTTTGGCCATAAATCTCGCTTTCGTCTCGCATATGCCACATGCTAAATAAATCACTCAGGCGGGTGAGTCTTATCTGGCCACTACAATTGCTAAATATTGTGCTTTAAGTGGCCACTTGCAAGTCGAAATTAGTCATAAATGCAAGTTTAAGCACTACTTTATAAATATTTCAAATATATATTTTGTGTTAAAATTACGAAATATTTTTGCCTAAAATTGTATAAACATAAATGTGGCTTTGGGTATTGCCGCCTGCTGGCCAATTAAATCAAGATTTTCCCTTCGTTTCTGCACTTGTTGGGCCGCGTTCTGGCTGTGTATGTTTTGTGGCCGCGAATATGCGTAAATCATGCCACCATATAGCCACACTAATGAACTATAAAACGCGGCAAGGTGTCGGCTGCACAGTTTGATTCAACACTGAAAACATTTTGTGGTATTTATATAATAAAAAAGAAAAGAGGAAAGGAATCTGAAGCTGATTAATTATAAGAACAAGATTGAAATCGATCATAAATAAATAAAACTTGCAAATTAAATTTAATTTGGGAATTTAGGTATTTAAACATTATATTAAACTTCCCTTTGAATATTTAATTATTCCTTAAAAATTATTATTTTTATATTGAAACGATCTCAAAAGTGATCTCATTTTTTCGAGTGATCAGCAAAACAGGGGCAGGTTTGATCACCATGGAAATGTGTCTGTTTGAAATGCATACCGAAAGCTAACCAACCGAAGGGAGGGGCCTGGACTCCGCCGGACAGGTTGCGATGGCATAAATAAATGTATAATAAATTGCAAAGTTTAAAAATGACGATATATCATTTGTCGCAGCATGTGTCACCCATTCTCCGCGCTGTTCCGTCCGTTCCCAGAGTGCCAGGGTTTGTTTGGCAGCCGACCGCTCAAAAGTGCGAACGATTCAATTAATCTTGACACTATTTATTATTATTGCGGTGTGCGAGAGGGGTGAGCGCGACTAGGAGCAGGACCAGCACCAGGCACAGGCACAGGACCAGGACTAGAACCAGCTCCAGGATAGCTCTGTCCGGCGACTGACTTCTATAGAAAGTTTATGCATAACTTCGGCTGGACATACATAGCGCTGCACCATGGGCATCGTAAATATCTTTTAGTGCCTTCCTGTTCCTTGGCACGCATTTTTATTCCGCGGCGGAATACGGGCGGAAAGGGGTGTGTGTCGAGGTGGGCAACTATTTTTGTGACAGATCATAAATCAAAAATCATACACGCTGCCCCAGTCCCCCCGATCCCTGTTGCATTGCAGATTCGCATTCACTCCCCACACACGGAGGCACTGGGGCAAGACACTAAAAAAATAAACTAGATGTGGGTTCTGAAAAAGAGAGTCGACTATTAGATACCCGGTTATTGGGGCTAACTAATTTTAATAATTTATTTCTTAATCTTAAACAGAAAGATCAAGATTTCTTACTTGCACGAGAATTTGAATCTTTTCACTGCTTTTAATTATTATTATTTAATTATTACAATTTCACATTGGTTCATAGGATCCGTGAATATACCCTACAAGTTTTCAAAAAAGAGGTAACAAAATAAAAAAAGGAAAACACCAGGTAGGTAGGTAGGAGGTTGCCACTTGCAACTTGCAGGTGTTTGCTCCAAATGAATGACTCTCCTCGCCATTGTAAATTAAGTTCACTTGCCAGCCATTCGCGGTTTAACTATTGCATTTGCATATTAATATTTCCAGTGGGCAGGCCGCACACTAATGGGGCCAAAGGGGGCTTTACATGGGAGAGCAAGAGGATTATCTCGGAAGCCAGAGGACTATCGTAAAATCCGTTGAGTTTTTTGCAGCCATAAAAATTGCACAATTAAGAATGGAAGCAATATAATTTTTGGAAGACCTACATAAGAAGAGTTATTTATTGTAGATGCCAGACACTTACACTTACAAATGATTTAAGGTCATTCAAGAAAATTACATTGGAATAATACAAGTAAAGGCTGAATTATCTAATAAATATTCTCTCAGAACCTTTTCAATTTACTCACTTATTTACAAGGCAAACCTTCTGAATTATATTTATTACCGGCGAATGTTTTGGTAATGATTAAAATCAAATTTTAATGCGCTGTCCATTCATAAAAACAAAATCCCAAAAGCATATGGGGGAGTTTCCCCGAAGATATCATCTTTTTCTCTATGCCGGACACGTATTCCAGCCCGAGCGTTAATCCTGCTAACTGATCTGAGGCATATGCCTAATAAATCTCCATTTCCAAGGCAACCGAACCGAACTAAACCAATTGCCACTAATTTTCGTGCGTTTTCCCGAGCGCTGCGACGTGTGATGCCGCAGTGGAGATTGCGATTGAATGGAGCATAATCGGAGTAAAAAAATCATATCGAACGCACGTAGTTGCGTCGCAGCAAATTGCTTCATTCACGAACTCTACCTGGAGGGGGGGATGGAGATGGAGAACCATAACCAGAACCCAAATCCAAACCCTCATCTAATCTATCTCTATCGCTGCAGCTATTCCCGGAACCTCGGGCCGTGCTGGTAACTACTGGAGTAGCATTTTAATTGGTTTAGTGCTTCATGGAAGCAATTACCCCACGGGATACATAAAAACTTTGAGTGTGACAGTTTTTGGGGAACTGTGGCCAGGCTTTGATTTTAATGAATTTAAATTATGACATATGCAGTCCGCGACGAGCCCAGGCCACAAATATTTTATGGCCTTTAAAGGCCCAAATAAATTCAGCTTAAAAACGCCAACGGAAATGGAAATGCAAAGGGAACAGAGCCCCCCAGCCCAGTCGATCCGATCCGATCCCAGTTTCGAGTCGGACAACAAACCCATTAAATTGTGTGATTTGCTTTGTGAGCCAGTCAAATGGCGATGGAGATCTTTTATGATTTAAGCCCAGACTCTCGGACGGGGCGTAATCCTTTAAGTTATTGACGACGCAGTCGATGCATTGATGAAATTTTATTTATTTATTTATTTCCACTCGCTCCTCCGCACAACCCTTTTGTTCCCCATTCCCCATGGGCTAGATCTTCGGGAGCGTTTATGGTTCTGGGGCCTGACTAATCCCGCAGGAGTCTAGGCTTTATTGTGGGTAATAGCCGGGGGACCTCGATGCCGATGCCGATGTCGATGTCTTATATAACACAGTGTTACTTCTGACACTTTTATTGCGGCTGCCCCTAGACAAAAGAATCCGAAATCGCAGCTGAGAGCCTTCGGGGATTGCCCGAATGCCTTGGAGTGGTAATTAAATTGGCCGGGACGGGCCAGGCCGGCATTGTGAAAGGCTACTCGTTCGTGTCTTATGTCTCAATCTAAGCAGCCGTCACATAATTAGCCAACAGTCAAACCGTCAACGGCCCGCAGCTCTGGGCCGGAATCACGGCAACTGCCGCAATATGACAAACTAAGAAACTGGTTCCACACAGTACTATATAAACGTATATAAATGCGAGATCCTCTACGCATGCGCAACTGACTGACTGCAAATGCAGGCCCAAATCCGCGGCCAAATCCGAATCCGCGGCGGCCAAGCTGCCTTCTCATTTGGGCCCGCTGACAGTCGCCGTTTTGGCCCGTTCTTGTGGCAAATTAACACCTCAAGCGGACAGGCTGAGTCCGAGACGGAGTCGGAGTCGGAGTCATTTGCCATCGGTTGTCTAATGTTCGGTCCGCTGACAGCCGCGAATTGCATTTGACGCTGGCCAATTGCTCTTGAAGGCTGAGCTGAGCCGCGTTTCCTGCCCGCCGTTCTTTCAGCTCCCCCCCTCATGTTGCTGCCCCTTTTTTGTGGCGGCTAATTTGGCTAACAGAGTGTCTGACGAAGGGCAGGAAGTGCTGGCCACACTGAGAACCAAAAGACTTTCCAAACCTAATACGGAAAGGTCAACCGAGAAAGACTTAGAACTAGAGGTCTTATTGATCTGAGGTTTAAATGAATCTAAAAATCTTAGAAAAAAAATTTAAAGGGATTTTATTTATACATTATACAAATATATATAAAATACAATAAGTTAGCTGAATTGTGAAAAAAATTGAAGTAGAACCCTGACAACAACATTATAAAAAAATGTTGTAAAGGTTATAATTCTTCATTAATTTGCAGTTAATATTATAAACTATTTAACAAAAAAATAGTCATTAATTCCTTGTTTTTACAATAACGAACTAACTTATTTCTTAATATAAAAAACAAAGCATAAATCAAGTAACATTGATTTTTTGCGTGCATCATTTGTAACTTCTTCATGTCAGATAAAATTTAAGAGACGAGATTTTTGATAATTCCCGAGTTGAGTTGAGTTGAGTTGAGTTGAGAGACTTGTCCGGACATTTCCGCAACCGCCTCTTATCGATGGCACCAGGGTGAAAATTAATTAAAAACCCATCAGATAAACGACCGCGAAGATAATTATTCCTGTGCCCAGCCCCGGTCCTGGTCGTGGCGAAAACCGTTTCTAGCGGAGTCCGTCGTTAAGTATTCATAACTATATTTATCGGCCATCAAAAATCAATTGCACTCGCATACACTGAGCGAAAGCGGTGGGGTGGAGGCCAGAGGGAGAGACTGAAAAGGTAGCTGGGCCCAGGCCCGGGCTCGGTCCTGCCGCGAGGCGTTCAAATTGCGCTTGTTAACATTTTTGACCGCCTGCTGGGGGCCAACTATGGACCGACCAAAAAGCCAACAAACCGAACGTGTTACGCATAATAATTCTCGTTACTTCAGTGGCAGTGGCACTCGAATAAATGCCTTGATTCTTGTATCTGGTATCTCGTATCCCGTATCTCGGCGGAGGCTGCGGCATCGGGTTTATCTGGGAGCCGGCATCGCACTCACGTGGCCGGGACTCTCTCTCGACTCAACTCTCCTCCACTGATAAGGTGTCTCGGAATCGGAATCGAAATCGGACGCGAGTTCCGAATTGAAATAACAGAAATCATAATGTTTATGCCATTAAATTGTTAACAAAGCGTATGGGGCTACTGCCAACAAGTCGACCAGGTACGGGAAGGTACGCGGGAGATCGGAGGAGATCCCGCATGTCAGCACTCCCATAAATTATCGTTGATATATATTTGGGTCCCGGGATGGGGTCGAAGCCGTGGACTTGTCGTGTGAATGTCCAGTGTCCCGCTCGGTTTATTTATTTACCCTGCCAATGGCTACGTGACATTCACGCTTGGACGTCCGCAAACGAATATATACGTGACCCAGTCCGGCCATCTCTTGGGCCATCTCCGCTACTCGGATGCTGCACAGAGAGAAAAAATCTGTAATTTAAAGCTATTACAAATCTAATATATCACATGAAAATAATGATTTTTAATTATCTAAAAGGGATTATTTTATAAAAATATATTTTTTACAATTTTATTTTGTATATTTCCCTTACTTTTTACTTTTATATTTTTGTTCTGTGTATTATCTCAGGCCTTATCTAGCTGGCCTATCTGCGGGCGACTTCTCTTAATTTTCACCCCTCACTTGGCCGAATTATTTCCTGTAATTGCCCCACAGCCACTCTGTTGTCCGAAACCGAGAAGCCGTAAAAAATAATCAAATGTTTCCTGCGCTCTAAAGTCGCCCCATAACCCCTTGGCACCGGCCTCTTTCGGGTCCATTTCACTCGGAAAAAGGATGTGCGCGTGATGCTATTCGAGTGTCAACTACACAGTTATCGAAGACCACTTTCACAATGAATTGACCGAGGGGATATGGCCGGGTTAACCCGAGCGAGGGATTCGGGGCTCAAGGCTGGAGCGAGACAACAACGGACACTCATACTGCCCCGATTTTATTTATGACTTTATCTTTCACTTTGTTTGTGCGAGATTTTTGTTTATGTTTCCAGCTTTCCTGGGAATTCACTGAGATTCTTTTCTCTTTTGCGGGTTGTGTGTGCGGTCGAATCGCCGGGTTTCCATTTCCCGGCCTTCTTGGGTCCTAATCACGCGCCCTGGTTCGCCGTAATTATACCTCAGAGTGTCTTCAGATTAAGATGTTGGCATTAGAATGTGACTAAACTTAATTTTCTCATTTAAAGAGGTGTCGGGGATTCATTAAAAATAATTTTTGTATATTTTCTATGATAGAATTTCGTTTACGATTTTAAGAAATTATATAATTAAGGGAGAGTTATTGGGATAATACATCCTTTTTTGGTCATCTTACTACGACAACTATTAACTTTACCTCTTTAAACAGCATTATTCGTTGACATTGAATCAAAATTCTTACAATACAGACCTCAAGTTTGAAGTAAGTGAAACAATAAAAGCTGGAGCCTGCAATCACACCGTTGATTACAATAACAGACCCTTCTAAGTTACCGATATGATCTCCTAATATCTACAGATTGTATTTTTGTCGGACAGACTCCACTAAATGCTGCAATCAAATGCCACGAAAACATAACGAAATTTTGATTAGACCAATTAAATTATTACATGCCACAAAGGGCGGCAATTACATCAGTAGAAGGAGGCGGAGGAGGGGACTGTGGCAGGTGCTGGGAGATGGATGGATGGATGTTCGCTGTGCCAGCTGGCTTTGACCCACGCAAACTTGAGTGAGATTCCGGGCGACCACAGGGCAGAGCGGAGCCAGAAACCACAAATGAATGACATTAGTTACACTTAGCAGGCGCAGGGAGAGAGGCGGCGAAAATAATTAACAAATTAAACGAACAAATGTCCCGAAAAAGAGATTGGAACGCATCTGCAAGTCGAGCGGAGGAAATTATGGAATTGTCGTGAGGGAACAAAAGAACGAGAATTTCCAGAACAAATTGCAGATACAGTGAGATAAATGTAGCTATAACTCTTACTTACTAAAGTAACTATATTTAGAATATAGTATTATAAAATAAAATAAGGATCTATTTTATTTACCATATTTAACGAATTCAAAACGTTCGTTCCTATATTTTCCAGGAATTTAAATTATTAATGTACCCTACAAATATTTCTTTCTCTGCACAAGACGCTAATTGAGGTTGAGATTCGGCGTTTGAGGTTATTGAGGGATAGACAGGCTGCAAGTTTACCCAAGCTAATTGTTATGTAACCCCTAGGAACTTGTGAAAATCTCTTCATCATCATAGGAATAATAAAGCAGGTATTCCAAACATAGACACACACACACCACTTGTCAAAATATATAAACCCAGAAAGTGAGGCATTAAAAATGCATTTTGACAGGTCTTACCTGTACATGGGCATTGGACATGCGACACGGGATGGAAACATGGCAACCTGGGTTCTACCTGTTGGCACTCTTTGCGGCTTTGATCGATAATCGCGGCCCACGCAAAAGTGTCCGTCACGCTGGGCCTAAACTAATGGCATTACAATACGGACTGCGTCCTGATCCGGGACTAGTTTTTGCGGTCTGGACAAACAGAAACCGCGACTAGGATTGCGCTGGCAAAGGACTAGAATGGGCAGCTGCACCATCGCTTATCCCTTAATGGGCTTTTGTCTGCGACTCTGCCGGCAAATCCTCTCAAGTGCAACCGAGCTGCATCAGATTAGAACAGGTTCGCCTTTGTCCACAGTGTCCCGGAGTGGAAATAAAGCCAAATTTTAATGCTCTTGGCCAGCGGCAGGCAAAGTTTGACGAGTGGAATTTTCGGTGTCCCATCTGCTAATCGCATTGGCTGCTGAAAAGTTGCTGCTAAGCCGCGTGTTGTTCCTAACTTTGCAATTAAAATCCCCACACGCACTTCACACTTTGCCCCGCTGATGGATTTCCCGGGAAAACTGTCATCAAACAGGGTAAATCTCTCTGTCCCTGGGACTGATGGCCTGCATCCAGCTCCGGAGCCGCAGCAGGAGGAGAGATCCCCCGAATTTCGATAACAACTTGTCACAATTCTGACAGGTTACTGAAGTGTGCATTCCATTCTCTCCTCTGTTCGGTCTCTGTTCTAATGAAGAAATTATCTATAATGATACGCGGAAAATGCAGAGTCTGAAAATGAAATAATTGTTCTGCGGTGATAAAAATCAAATTATGTGGAAACTGAAACCCGCCGAATGAAAAGGGTATGCGTTCGCTGGAGGGTTCGCCCGAAATAATAATAACTAACACCATGATTATGAGAATGACGTATTATTTTGTGATAAGCATGTGAAATATTTGATGGATTTATTACACGAAAATATGGTATCGCTGGCAGAGGGGGCAGGTTATTGTGTGTGTGCGTGTTCAGGATGTGTCACTCAGGAGCAGGTGGAGTCAGTCTCAGATCAGAGAGAGAGAGGGGGCTGCACAGGTGGAGAATTATTCATGCTGTTCCATGATACATGCCAAATGTGGTTGCTTAATAATATTTTTTCGTACAGTGAAGAAAGTCTCTTAATATTTAAAAATCTCATGCTGAAATCCCATGAAGACCCATAAACCACAATTAAAAACAAATATAATCACATTTCTCAGCCCAGGACAGCTTCAATTAACACCAATTGCTTTGAGGTTCCGTAGATATCTCCATTATTTCATGTCCATAGCATACTTTCCGGATCAGAGACAACCACCCTGGGGTCTGCCAATCAATTTGACTTTCAATTTCCCCGAATCTGTATATAACCACTGAAAGCTGCACTCACTGGCAGCTGCAAGGCCGCAACAGGTGCACTCGGCAGTTGGCCAAATCCAACTGCTCAGCCATTCCGCTCATAACCACAATTGCTTGGAAAAGGGGGATGAAAGCAACCCCTGTCTCCTGGCCACGTTCGATGGAGTGTCAGGCACTTGGAGCAGCTTGACAGAGGCGACGGTTGGGTATTCCGAAGTGTTTGTAGAGCTAAAAGCGTGTTATCAGCCATCTGTGTGTTTACATGCGTATCAAAGGCGGGCACGCAGCGCAAACCTAATCAATATGCTCGTCATTTGCGCCAAGTTACATTTTCCTTTTAGCCCAGTACGTGTCAACGGGTCTGGGCTCAAGCCAAGGCCAACAAAAAAAAAAACAGAGCAGCAGCAAAAAAAAGATACCCTCCAAAGAAGCCATTGTGTCTTTGATATTTCGGAGCATTAAACTTTGATGAGTTATCGCGCACCCGCACCAAATAATTATTTCTACTTTTTTTGAAGTGCAAGGTGTCTCTGGTTTTTCCAGGACGCGCTCCCTAATTTATGTTCATGACCCCTAATGGCCGGGCATCTCGCTGCGCAGAGCGCCATCAAGCAAATTGCCCGTGGACGTATGCACATTGAATTTTGATACGGATAAGGATAAGCCAGGGTCCCGCTCAGCTCCAGCTCCAGCTCCAGCTCCTGGCTCTCCCACAATGCACAAGATTAATTGATACATGTCCATTTCGTGTTGACAAGCCCTGTGAATTGAGGGAAATCTTGGCCCGGCCACAAAAGAAACCAACAATAAAAGGTACGAGCGTGGCCAAAAATAAATGATGCACAATAAGGCCAGGACACTTTTATCGCTCCCTGCTGATAATAAACAATCTAGGCGAGCAGCTACACAAGGAGAAATGTTTTAAGGTAATATATTCATTAACTATTTCCTAAATAGAATCAAAATTTCCCTTGATTCAGTTAAATTTAATTTTAAGTAAAGGAATAAAAGTGTAAATGTATATTTCTTCTTTCCTTTCAGTGTTCCTTATGGGAGGTGTGTGGCAGGGGGCGTGGCTCCTTTGTTGAGTGACATATGTGTGCGTGGCTGCCCGATGACTGCTCATCCATTTGACTGCTCCTTCTCCGGCTCCTGCTCCTGCGCCCATTACGTGCCGTGGCGATTTTCCGACCCCACTGCATCAACAATCTATCAATCAGCCCTCCGCGCTTTTAGCATTACAATAGATATCCTGGCCATTGTCCTGCCGGCCTTCCTGATGCCTGCTGCCTGCGATTTTGAGGACAGTTTCATTCCGATAGATAGACTTCCGCAGTGCCCAAGTGTTGCGAGTTCGATTCGGGTCGCCTTTACGGTTTAATTACAGTGCCTGAGATGTCCACCGTCCAACGCGGCGTATACTTGATGGCCTGCCATGGCGTTTGCGAGGCTCAATCAAAAGCCCGTCACGGGGTGGCCTTGCAAAAACTGTGTAGTATCAGCCAGGAGGAAGGTGTAGGCGGACCGCACAACCAGCCCCGCCCACTTAATTAGTGTCCCAGCTCATTGCCAGCCATATGCCGCCATGTAGCGTGCGTCTGTCGGTTGGCGGCCTGATTGTTTTTGGGGTTTGACCCATTTGCGGGAATGCAAAACAAAAGCGAGACAGGTCAGGCTACGCAGGATGCTGGTCCTGCCTCACTTAGGCATTCCCTGTGCCTCTGTTGCATCCGCAATGGGCATCGACTGGCACAAACATTGTCTCCCTTCTGTTCAAATAGCTCATAATTAAATTAATTAAATTCTATGGCTGCATCGGTGGCAGCAGGACGCGGTGGCGGCCGAGAGGTCATAATTACGCCCTGTTGATTTACAATGCAGCCACAACAACAGCCACCCATAAGCCCCTAACGAGCTGACAATTTTCGCCACCCTCGAGGAGCCTCAAGCACCCCCCAGAACATTGGCCTCCCATTGAAAATGTCAACTGGTTGTAAGAGGAGAAAGAGATGCTTAAGATACTCCAGAGGTAAGGGTAAGATGTCTCTGCAGAGACAGTGGATTATGCCTGTGGGTTTAGTTTTATTAAAAGAATACCCTAAGAAATAATATTAACAAATATATAAAGTTATTTTCTCCATTTACCCTTTAAAAATAGTTATGTTAACATTTCTTAAATTCACGATAGTTTCAGGTTATTTTCTATGTGGTTTCTAGAAATCAATGCTCCCATTCAGCAGAAAATTCGGAAAAATACTGCAAAATCTCTGTCCAGCAATTTGCTGCCCATTGTGCGTGGCCTGGGCTTCCGTCTCCTCACTCCTAGCAACTATCTATCCGCCATCCGTTGCACCTCGCCGAAGCACAATTATCCCACCAGGAGGAGGCGGAGCAGTGGAGCAGTGGAGGCCACTGGCCAGCCGCAAGTCACAAATTGGCAATTTGACTTGATCCAGTCCCCTGGGAGCGAGCCACGCAGTAACGCACTGCTGGATGCCCGACAACGACCACGACCACGACGACGACGACGACGTCAATATGATGATTTAGAGCACGGAAATTGTCGTCGGTGGAAAGCTGAAAAGCTGGAGCGGCTGGTTGTGGGTGCTGACAGCGAAGACTGGAAATTTGAGCTCTTGTTTTCGCTTGGTTTCATAAAAAACACATTAATTCTAATTGGCAGCAATTGCATCGAACCGCCCGGTGAGCGTTTAGTGGGGCTAGACACCAGTGAGTCACAGAGTGAACCATCCGGAGGAGCTATAGGAAGCACTGGGAGAAAATTATATAAAAAGTATATACAAAATATATAACAAAATATATATTCTTAAGATGAAAAATATATAGGAACGGAATGGTAATTTATTATTTTGATATTTCCTAGCATTTCATACCTAATTAATTATTATTATTGGTAATATACATTTTTTATGTAGATTTCTCTCAGTGCACCCGCACCACACCAATCATCAGTGTGAGAAAGTGATGAACTGACCAAAGAAAAAGAGTGAGATCTCAGCTCAGTTCGGTTTGTTTGCCTTTCGGTCCGCGGCAAATGCACAAAAGGTAACACAGAAATATAGTTACACTAAAATTTAGCGGCAGTTCAATCGCCGAACAAATAAAGTTTTTGTGAGGGTTTTCCCTGTGTGTGTCCTCCCAATTCTCGCCTGTCCGCTAATTGTCTTTTATTTTTTGTCCGTTGTCTGGGCCAAATGCGTGCACTTTGTCTTAAGTGCAGCCGATCGATGGTCAATCTCTGGACCAAGGCTGAAGGCTGGAAAATTTGGCTTTGTTCTCGCTGGGTGCCGGCGTGAAAACGTGAAAATTGTGGCGGCAATGTGAAATGTTTTCGATTCGATGTGGCTTTTAATAATAATTGAATCTTAGAAATCATAAATAAAATAAAATAAATAAAATTCCCTCCAAACATTGAACTCTTTCCGAATTTGCGATGCGCGAAAATCAAAGGGGGGACGGGCACTGGCAGCCGCTGCACTTAAAATTTCAACCGCAAAATGTCAAAGAGTTGGACACTTGAAACGGAGCAGTTCGGCACCCACATGGAGCCGCATTAACATTTGGCCTCCCAAAAGGAATTCCGGATGGAATCGGGGATGGCTTAGCGCCTTTGGCGGCGGAGACACGCGATAATTAATTGCTTCATTACGGCGGCGAGTGAAAAGTAATGCAAAAGAACCGCAAGCGAGAAAGTTGGAAGAATCATGGGGATTTTTCGAGGGGGGGCAGCAGTGAGCCCCCATTGTGATGGACAGCCGTACACCGCGAGTTTGACAGGCCGGCTAATTGAATTGTCTTCTGCTCCGCTTCTGCGGCGTGAATCTTAAAGCAAAAGGCTATCAAAAAATAAAATAAAATTCGACCGCAAGAGAAGAAATATTAACTCGGTCGCTCGGCGGCTATTTTAATAAGCCATGAGCCAAAGCGGGCCACGAAATAGTTTTGGAAATACTTTCAAATTATTTTAATGTCCCACCGCCATCAGCCAGAGAACATGGCACTCCTCCGGCCCCCTCGACTCGCTAATAGTGTCAAAAGTTTAATGATGAGCCAGCCACCGGCTGTCAGTTTTTGGGGCCGTGTGCCGTTAAGTACTCACTCCCACTCCACCGGCTCCGGCAGCCATGTTCCTGCTCGGAGCAGCTGTCAGCGTGGAAGTGACAGCGCCATTTTGCAGATCGGCAGAATTATGGCAAAATGGGGGCAAGAGAGGCGGATAAAAACAGTACTCTTAGTGGAAAGTCTTTCCACAGGATCTTAAATGCTAACAATAAGTAAATAGCTTAAGATACAAACCCTAATCCTCGCTATCCGATGCCGCATCACCATCTGTGCGCCACTAAACCACAGAGCGCCTCAATCTCTCCCATTAAATCTACGGATTCCACATTTGCCTATCGGAGAGTGTGTGGCCAACCTCAAAAGGGCGACACACACCATGTGTGATAAGTCTCCAGGATAGCAGCAGATAGTCATCTCAGGGAAGGAATCCTCATGAGGCTGACACCTACATACATCGAAATCCGCACATGTTGTGTTGCAGGAAAAGGAGAATTCAGAGGAAGAGGATGCAGGCAGGTACATCTTGCGTGTAAGGAGAGCAGGCGATGAGATGCGATACTATCGCGGCCCTGGGATCGCGGTGTGTATGCCCGATGCAGATAGCATCAGGTTGGGTTTCCTCACACAGGCTCACACATGTGGAAGCCGAAATTGCGTTGTTAAAATGCGAGAGGCGTTGACAATGGGCTCAAACAGGGGCCTCTACTAGGCCTAGTTCCTGGCTCGTTTACAAAGCCAAACAATAAGACGGGCGTATCGCGATCGAGGTTCCTGCGAGGGCAGTTGATAGCGGATCGTCGATAGCAATTCCTCTCCTTTTGCCAGAGGAAGCAGCTGCCACTGTTCTACTCAGCCCCGAAAATCTGTTGGCCTTCAAAGAGGCGAACGAGTTATGTGAGTTTGCTCTGCATACACAGAAATAAAATAGCAGCACTTGGATAATAAAATTAAGAATCAAATTATGTGTTTATTTAATTTGTTATATTTTTTTCGGCTGATTTTTCCAGCATGCTATGGGAACATTATTTCTCTTTAATCCATTTTACCTTCTCTTTTTTCAGGTGCACCCTTATGGGCATACCCTGTAATTACCGGCCAGCAGGTGTCAAAATAATTAGGCGCCTACTTAGGGAATCGAGAGCTTTCGAGAGCCGAGAGCAATTACCGATGATTATCGTCAACACCTTGCACTCAAGGTGTCAAAATGTGCGCAGGGCATCATGCAAAATGGCAAAAGGCACTAAAGCCCCCGAATGCGATGCAGAATGTTAAGAGTCGAGGCCGGGAACGGTGACTCCAGGCCCGCTAATTATGTGAGTCGTCCGGCCGGGCAGACCGACAGGCGGACACTCAGTCACTCAAAGTCAGCGAAATGCAGTCCGGAATTATTTTCAGCATTCAGCAAGTGTGAAGTTGATAGTCGGGCACGTCCATTAATCATTTGGTTGTTAACAAGGCACTTGATGGCAGTGACAGACCCCGCTTTTCGGTTGGTTTCAGCTTCGCTCTGTTTTCTACTTCATTTTTTGTTATTTTTTGGGTGCGAACTGGCACTCAGACTGCGCTCCAAATCTGTCTTTGACTTATCCGCCTAATGGCATTAGCTTTTCAGTGGATCAAGGTGGGTTCCTAAATGCCCGGAGCTTGGGTTGCCAGCCTGAGTCATGCCTGATCTTTTCAGAAATATTTAAATTCTTCATATTTCTTGATCATTTCAAAAGCTTGTCTCTACTCTTATTCTTCTTTTATATTTTAAATGATATTTAAAGCATTTACAATCTTAAGAGGAACCTCGCTTTTGTCCTTCCAGTTCTAATGATGAGAAATGACTCGTTTTAGATTCATAATCACGATAAGGCCAGGATTGATTAGGGCTCTTTAAAAGCCACGAAGCGAACGGCCATAAATAATGCAATTAATGATAAAATACTGTGTGGTGGTGCCCAGTAACCTCTTTTCGAGTTACTCGGTTACTCCGGAACCCACTTTCTCCCTATCTATGTGCAAGTATCGCGTCGCTCCTTTGTCCCGCTGCCTGTGAGTCGCCAACTAACCCAGTGAATTGCCTGATTAATGTTTATGGTCACACCTTCGGGACCGATGCTGCTGTTGCTGTTGCTGCTGCTGCGGAGGTGCCAAAATTTTACACCTGCAACGCACGCAGAATTGCAAGTCAGGAGCGAGCGGCAGGAGCTGCAATCTGCCCAGAGATACGAGCCCGGACAGGAAGCCATAAATAAAAATTAGACGACTACCGCACAACATATGATTTGGAAACAATTTTCTAACGCCAGAGATGAGAGGGAATGGGACTGAAGCTGGGAATGGGACTGAGAAGTTGACTTCGACTCCGACTTCGACCTGGCACCCAGTTTCTTTCTTTCCCTTTCGAGCTGGTGGCTGCAGGTGCAGTTGCTGCCGCTGATTGGCGGCACTTAACGCTGCGTGAGTTGGCCCAAAGTCCGGTATATATTTTTTTCTAGGCGTTAACTGCAGTTTCAGGGGCAAGAAACAAACGCAGCAGGACCTGGCACCTCAGTGCGGCCTACGCTTGCGCTCTCCTTTGGTGTTGCCAAAAGTGTTCTCCTAAATTATGGGTTCGCTTTTTGGTTAATTAAAAAGGTTCAGCCGGCAGTCGCCGTCGCCGCCGCCGTGGAAGATGATGATAATGATGAGGGATATCCTTGGATATTCCAACACCTCGGGTTCCGTTTCCCAGTCTCTGTCTTTCTCTCAGCTCGCTGTGATACGGCGCCGGCGGGCAATTAAAGTCTTGTTAAAGAACGTAATAAGCGTTTATGATCCCAAAAGGTGCCAAGCGAATAAGTCAAGGTCCGAGGGCTGAGAAGAGATTGTCTGGCATTCGCAGGGTTTTATATTTTCTACAAGGTTGAGGTAGAATTTTATATATATAAAGTCTGTATTATATTTTAACAGTAAAGTTGTAATTGTGCGGCATTTGCAAAACTCTTTAAGGACTATCTAGCAGCTGCCAGCTGATGATCCTCACAAAGAGATCCGCTCCTTGCGATGCCGATTTGCTTTCTAGCCAAATCACTTAAAGCGATGACAATCGTAGGGCACTTAGTCTGCTCAGTTCGCGTAAATTGATATTTTCCACGCTTCAAGACATCCAAAGATCCCAGAAGATCCACACAGAAAAGAAAGGAAAAAAAACCAAAAAATAATTTCCCAAGTCCAGAAAGATGACATAGAGAATCGTTCTTTGGATTCCGTTCCCGATCTTAATCGCATCGCGGGCTCGGCCTATCCATCCAGTCCTCAACTCGTACCTGTTCCAGCGGAGATAACCACAAATTGTTTGCCGAGCCCTGTTCTCGATGTCGTCAGATTCTCATCAGCATGCAGCAGCGTCCTTGTCCTTCGGGGTTTGGGCCATTGTCACCGGCCCTTTGTCAACTGTCTCTTTCCCGAGGGCTGGCTCACGTACAAGGCGGAGACGGGTACGAGGACAGAGTACGGGACCAACCGCCAAGATTGCCCGTGTCTTTGTTCTAGCAGATATCGATCATTAGATAGTTGCCCCTGCCATTGTTCCCTGCGCCCGGACTCGGTTTGTTTTTCCTCGTCACAGGCCTCTCTCCTGCTACGTGTGTCCTATGTCATCAATTATTATGTAAGTTTTATGTTGCTCCCCGCCTCCATCCCTCTCTTGGATGTCCACATATTCGTGGAATCCGTCTCGAGCCTCCCAGGACAGTCCACTCTGGCATGATTAACTGGAAATATTTTGGATTTTGGGGCGTGTATGTTTTGGTGGCAAGCATCTTTTCCATTCTCTGGGGTCCCAATGTTTTGATAAGATGTTGATTTGGGGCTTCCTATTGTTAATGGAGCTGCTAGGTGATTGATATTGGTATCTTTAACAAAGCGAAGTTTAAACTTTAAAGGAAATACTGAAAAAAAAGAATGGAATACATTTTTATTAGAAAAAAACTTAATATTTTCCATGGCTTAAATATATTTATAAACATCAAAAAGCATTTATCATTTAAATACACTAATCATTTAGAGACTAGTAAGAACTTTAATAACAAAAGCAAAATGTTGACTTTATAATGAAATTTCCTTGAATTTAATCCCATTTAAATATCTCCCCTAAATTTCCCTAAACTCCTTCGCTCCCCCGACTTCCCCAATCACTTTATAGCAGATGAACTCTGGGCAGACCCCTTTAAACTCGATCCCGTTGGCATGTAATCGATGCAAATTATCAGCTCGCCTGATAAACGGAGTTAAGCCAACTCCTAAGTGCTGCCCCCGACCTAACTGTACTTGGACTTGGACTTGGTCTTGGACGCGGAGTGGCAAATCGGGGAGCTGAGAGACTGAAAAGTGATACCATTAGTGAGGTATATCGTATCGTGCAGCATGCAACACGTGCTCGAATGAGTTATGGCCAGGAAAGTTTTTAGCTTTAATATGCCAGCTAGTGAGTGACCATGCCTCTCCCCTCTCGGGGGCCACCTCAGCCTCTGGACTAACGAACAAAATACTTGCACGCTCCGAGACGAGATCTCTGGAGTGGAGTATCTGGAGTGTCTCACAAGTAGCGCAAACGAAGCTCTTACGCAACGGACCTGCCAATGCCAGAGCAGCTTGTTCCGTCGTCAATAATAAATAAATATGTGTCTATGCTGTGGCATGCCAGGATACTCGAGGGTCAGGACTCCTTCGTGCGGAGGTGGGGTCAGGCAGGTAAGCAACTATTACACTCTGTCTGCGGGCCAAACAATGGGCCAGAGTCGCATGAAGACCAACAACGACATCACAACTTGGCCCGGAATGGAATGGAATTTTATTGCATAACCGTTTTGTGGCCGGCACGGAGGTCCATATAATAAGGACATCAGAACCCTTGACTTCCCTGACATCTACTCCGAACTCTGCCGGCGTACTAATGATGACACACATTTCATATCTTGATCTCTCCCAAGGACTCGACTCGTACTTGGACTCGGACTCGGACTCTGATGCTTGTCAAAATAAATTGAAGCACATGCTTAGGCGCTGCACAATGCCATTAACATTTTGATGTGTCCTGGACCAGGACCAGGACTCGCCGTATGTAAGCAGAGGCAGTAGGTAGAACTCCGCCAGGGCTCCACTGGTTTTTGTGGGCGGCAACAAGGACTATCAGCGGTTTATGATCTTCTCGTCTCGAATAAATTGTTGGCACCGGCTTACGGGAATGGGCGTACAAATTGGCCGGCTTCTTGTTCACGAACAGGACTCTCTCTTTCTCTTTTTCCCAGGGCTAAGGACACTACTGTTTGGCAGGTGATTCAGCTACCGTGGGCAGTGCACCTGCAATCCTTTTTAATGAACTTCGATGAGGGTTTTTCGTGTTTATTCCTGGAATTAACTTGTAGTTGATTACACCTAATGGGAAATCTTTGCTCAGGCTTATTACTTGGCTTCTTTCCATATTTATTTAGTAAATTTACAAAAGACAAAGAATTTGTCACTCTGCTTGAATGAAAAGTCATACTTGAGCTCAAAAACTGTAGCTGTCGTGTCCGCCTAATTAATTCATCAAGCCTGCTGATGGGTTCTGATGGTTTTTGATGGTTTCAGCTTAACTTTTGATTGATGACCCGCCCCAATTTGTCCCGAAAAAAAGATGCAAAACAGCAGGGCCCAAAGCATATGCAGAGATGCAAGATACAAGATACACGGATACTCGACATGAACGAATCAAATACAAATTGAGGCACAGCTGCTTCGGCAAGTGCAGTTGCAGCCACAATTATCGGGCGGGGGCGTTGAAGGTTGCTGCACTGCAGCAAATAGATAATAAATCATAATTTTCCTCATTTTCCCCATTTCTCCCCCTGTCCAACTGAGTGAAAACATCAAAACACGAGTGACCCGCGCGCTCTTCGACATATTTTTCGGGGCTCATTGAAAAGTTCTGCAGCCGAACTTGGGCTGGCGATTTGGTAGAATTCCTTTCAAATGTCAAAAATTAAGTTATGACAGATGACCACGTTCATTCGTCCGTCCATCCGCCGGTCCGTCCCGCTGGTCAGCTGTCAACTCATCCGCTGCTTTACAACTCTCGGCGCGTTCGTAAATTTTTCAAAAGCCCCATTCATTTGGTGGGGCTCCCATTTAAAGGGCGGTCCGCATGCATATATCCGAACACAATGGGCAGAGCGCGGCAGTAACATGATGGATTAGTTTTGAAAATGCCCGCCGTTTTTCTACTTAGTTTGATATCCGCGGTGCTTTCGGAGGCGGAGGAGGCTCCCTGGCGATGATAATCGCATCGTTTTTGTGAAATTGAGCTGTGAATGTGGTTATTCTGTTTTTTGGGGCTAAAATGATGTGGGAATGGTCTAAATAAAATTGACAATACAATTAGGGAAGACTTGGGAGTGGGTCTAATTAGGTTAGGTTAATGTTGTATAAAATAGGAAAGGAAGCTAAATTCAACATTCCGAAGGCTGTAACCTAGCAGTTTGTAATTGATTTATAAAGATTAGTACAAAAAAAGAATCGAAACTAACTTTGGGAAGCCGAAATTTTTATACCCTTGCAGGTTGCCAAAGGACCAAGGCTTTGAATCAAAAATCCATCAAAACTCAGCCAAAAATGCATTATAATACCCTGCAGGGGTATAAATATAATAACAGCCAAAAATGACTGTGAATTTTGAGGAATTTCTTTCCAACTGGATTTCAAAATCTAATTAGAATTGCCCTAGGATGCCATCTGGAGGAAATTTAAAGAAGTTCTGATATTCAGACTCTGATGAGAATTCCAATATAAAGAATCCAAAATATATAGAATGGTGAGCTTACCAAAACACTTAGTAAAAGGTAGAAACTAGCAACAACTCTGTCCGTTGGTAAATAAATGTTTTGAGGAAATTCCCTCAAATTCCCAGACTAGATTTCCCTCGAGAAGGAGTCCTAGGCTAAGTGTCCCGTGAGTTGTGCCATGCATTTTATCACTTCAGTCAGACCGTATAATTGAACGTAAAATCTGTGAAGCCAAGCAAATCGGATGGCGCACTGCAGGGCACATGTTCCTGCCACAAATGGTGACAACTATTTGCACAGTCGACTAACTGAGGCGTTCCCTGTTCCCGTTGTTGGTTTAGGCACGCGGCCAGATGCAAATAGATGCCACAGTACACAGTCAGAAAAGAGGGAGGAGTAATAAATATTAACAAATATAATTAAAGAAAATTTTACAAGGTAATACTTAAAAACAATATGTAATGTATGTAGTAATTCTTATGCTCTCTTACTTTTTTCTGTATCTTAATGCTAATTTTTTATATTCCCCAAAGATTTTCTCGCACTGCCTAAATCGAATACAGAAACCTGCGTATACGCAAATTAATATAAAAGCATTTGAAACAACAATTAGAGGGCCAAGACAACACCAAGAAAATAAAATAGATGCTAATTAGCCAAGCGAATGATGGACGAGGGAGAGCATTTGGCTCGGAGCTTCTGCCAACGCCCCTTGAAAATGTTTTGGGGCGTTCGCAGCAATTAATGCAAAAGTGTTGTAAAAATTACAGAAAACAAAAGCAAAAGATTGTTGCTTTTTGGGGGGTAAACGATTAGATTTAGGCTCGAAGGGAATAAAGCAATTAGGCATTATGCTAATTCGAAGGCGGAGTATGGTATGTAGTGCGGTATATACTCACACTCATTCATAGTTCGACTTCCGGACCGAGTCGGAGTTTAGTTATTACTTTTTTAGGTTTCCGCCCGAGATCCCCACCCTCGTGTCGGCGTCTAAACAAGATTTATGTTTCGAGTTCAATTCTTAATATGTTTTTTATTTTTTCGGCTGCCCCCAAAGATTCTCTCTTTTTGGCCATATAATTGCTTCCAAAAGGGGTTTTCGGTTTTTGGTTTTCGGTTTTCGGTTTTCGGCCTTTCGCTTTTGGGTTCCGAGGTGTGTCTGCATTTTTATTTGGAGCACTTCAAAGTGTTCCGCTCCTTTGTCTCTGCTGGTTGCTCATCCTCCACAGTACCAAGCGATATTTTAGTTATTTTTCCATATTTATTTTCTTTATCTCCGCCACCAAACAAAACAAGAACCAGAACAGAAACAACAACAAGGCAGCAGCAACACATAATTAGTGTAATTAACGCTTTTTGGCTGAGTGCGTGCAGAAAATTGTGTGTGAAAGTGCGTGGCGCTCTTTGGATGTTTTTCCGTTTGTGTTTCCCCGATTCTCGCCTTTCGATTCTCTGGTTTCTGGAGGCCCCGACGGTTTCTGTGTGTTGTGTTTTTCCATTTCGTGGGTTCATTCAACTGATTTATGACTTCTAGGCCAACTTCTTCGGCAGCCTGCACTCATTTTCCTTCGCGTTAATTTGTGAATAATCTGTGCTGCACGATATGCAATCGTTCGTGGCCAGAAAACGGGACTCCACTGTCCGTAATTAGCAGATATATTGCTGGTCTAATCATGGAAACGGAGTGGCCAATAAATCGATACAGAACAGATAAGATTCGAGCTTGAAATATCGATTTATCGATTATAAATCGTCGAATTCCCTAATTGATCTGAAAATGCCAAATCTAACCAAAATGTATCTACCGATCACAAAACTTCCATAAGTTTAGTAGCTCAAAAATTGGTTAATCTTAAAGAAAGACTAATTTTAGTTTAAAATGGATTATTTGCATACCAAACCTAGGCATTCCTCAAACTATAAATATTTAAAATAATAAACCTAGTGAAAGGTTATAAAAATCGATTCCCTCGGAAGCAGACCCCCGCAATCCGCTCCAAACTGGTCCTCAGCTGTTGTGTATCATCAGGGAATCCAACTAATAGAAACCATATATTAATGGCCCAGCGTCCAGGCGACAGTAATGGCCCCTTGTGAGAAATAATTAAAAATGGAGCGGCAGCACAAGGCGGAACCCTATTTCGGGGACGACAAATATTAATTGCATATGAGTGCTCGAGGAGCTGTCGCAGACAGGGAAATGAGCAGCAATTAATATGCGTACTGCATATTACTTTCCCTCGCCCGATCCCAGACCCGTTCCCTGTCCCTAGATATATGTATATTTCCCAACCCATTTCAGCTCATCTCATCTCCCAGTTGAACACTCAAAGCAATTTGCAGCAAAGTCGCAGTGCAGCTCTAAACGAAATCTAATTTACAGTAACAACGTGCGCGCTGCTGTTTCAAAAAAGAGAAAAAATGTATATGCTCCTTTTTTGTCCCAACAGTGTTCCATTTTTCCTTCATTTCATATTTTGTGTCTCGCTGTGGCAGCCAAATGCGATGGAACCGTATCATGGCTGAGTGTCATAAGTTTGACAGCGCACAATTTACACGTTGATGGAAAAGGATACTGGGGATTCAGATACAGCAAGAGCAACAGATACAAATACAGATGTGCATGCTGATACAGATACGCGATGAGTGCGAGCGATTGGATGCACAGAGAAAAATATGGGATATGAATTCTGATTGTTGATAAAAACTTGAAGATTTAATAAGGAATTAAATATACAATATAACTCTTATTGATGTAAAAAATAGTATTATTAGTTCAAAAGATATAATGGATACAAATGTATCTTCATGTATAATTATTAATTTATAACATAAACTTGTTTATATTTTAATTAAAGATATATTTACCTTGATAATATAATAAAATAACAATATTTTAATGGTTTAATAATATTTTATTACTTTTAACTACTTACCCTTAAAGTCATTGCAAATATCCATCTGTTTTTCTATACTTTATCTCCCAGTGCATGTGATAACTCTGCTCTCGTCCACGCAAAGTGTGAAAACTCATTTGTATCAAATTTCCCATACGTGGGAGAGATGGAGAGCGGGTGTCTGGTGGGGTGAGTGATGCGGGGGGATTCTGGAAGGGCGCCGCACACAAATTGATGTAATAAACTCTACGCGACTGCGGCGCTGACAGGACGAACTTGTCGAACTGGAGACTGACGATGACGCTGACGCTGCCCTGTGGGGGTGCAAATCCGATGCGTTGCGGCCTATATAGCCATATAGCCATATTCAGCCACCCCTGAAGCCCGCCTTCGACCCCGCCCCTGGACAGTCAGTCAGTCACTCACAGAGTTTGACATTTTTGACACGGTTTGTAATTGACACTTGCACTTGGAAGAGCAAAATGTGTATCTCCATTCCATCGTCACGAGCAGGGAAATGATTTATTTCATCACTTGTCCTGTTTGGGCCGAAAGATTGCCACACACACACGGGTTCTTTTGGGGGAGATTTATAACATATACTTAAGTAACTTTTTATCGTTATCATGGGCACGGAGAAAAAAAATAAGCTTTATATTAACGAACAACAGAAAAAAAAAAGTGGGAATTGATTATTGAACATTTTAAAGTTAATTTCTTCTCTTGCCAGTTTTAAATATTTTTTTAAATTAAATTCCTATATCGAGTCCCTTTTTTTTGCGTGTCTTCCAAGGACTTTTCAAGTCTAGTCATTCAAATGTGGCCTTTCCCAATGGGGCGTTGTGATTTTTATTAGGTTTGAGTTGGCGGCAAGCACGCTTAAAAGGAGATGGCTGAAATTTGAGCTCGTTTCGGGGATTCACTTCCCGAATTACCTCTTTCACTTAATAAACACATAAAAAGGGCGACGTGCCATTTGCGAATTGTACGTTTGCTTCACGTTAATTTTACGGCTTCCTCGCCGCGTTTAAAAGTAGTTCCAGAGCTCCACCCTCCATTTGCTTGGGGGCAATCAGTCTGGATGAGTACACGGCGAATGCCTGGCAAATTGTCAAAGTAAAACTCGCTACTTTGGCTAATTAATGGATCTGCCTGGGACGACACAACACAAAAAACAGAATTCCCTAGGCGAGTGTGAGTGCAAAAAAATTCTGCGTAACTGCCAGCTCAGCGAGGACGCCCCAGTAATGGTCAGGTTGGGACATTTTTGGGTGTGGAAGCTGGGGGATTTAATTAGGCCAAGCTAAGGATGCCCAGCCCCTGGGTCATTCATGCCGTGGCACTTTTTTCTGGCCGTCGTGGTCGTGGTCGTTGGCTAACAACGGACTGCAAGTCGCAGCCAGTGAAAAGACCTTATCGCTGATGGCGATATTTGCTGCTCGTGTGACTTCGATTACAACACGGAAAATAATTTTAAAATATTTTCTGATCGATTTTTGGACTTTCACTTATTTAAGTTAGAATATAATTTCATCAGAGAATCAGAAAACTATATTATACATATTTATTTTACTCCTTTGATCCAACTTAATTTGATTCTATTATTGTTTTTCCCTGTGGACTGCCTTACAAGCCTGATTATTGATCGGAAAGTGTTGGAATCGGGTGCCATTATGTTTCCGCTTTGGTGATTCGATTCAATTGGAAAGCGCTTGCGCATGCGCGCACCTTTAATTTGGTCAAAAACGAGGCCGAGAGGCGTCGCAGTTGCAGTTGCATTCGGCTTACTTGTCATTTGATTAATGAGACCACGCTCGGCCATCGATCTCCATTTAGCGGGGCCCCAGTCATGGAGTGAATAATGGGGGCGTTGCCAGGTGTACCAGGCATGCCAGGTACACAGAGTCCAACTCCGATTCCGAGCCCCCTTTAATGGCGTTCTAATTGCAGCGAACTGAAGCTCTGTCTCCCCGCCTCACTTCCTTCGGAGCTGCCATGTTGCCGGCGACTGATGCGTGAAATTTTCGACGTGCGAGTGAGTCTCTCTGAGGACTGGTGGACCTGGCGAGGGGGCCCTCTCTGAAGGCGTGCCCACTGACCAGTGACATGTCTTAACTGGCCAATACACAAAAGCCAACGCAACGCGTCACACGAGACTTGAGCCATTGTCCAGTTTGGGTTTGTGGGCAGGACGAACTGCAAGTTGGCCAGGGCAGGGCAGTCATCTGAGTTTGAGTCGAGAGAATGTGGCAGCTGCCCAGCGACATGCACCTCGGTTTAAGCCAAGTTTCAGGCAAGTTTAAGGGGAAAATAAATTGACATTAAGCAGGAATTGTAAAGGAACGCTTTCCTCTCTCAAGGATACAATATAAATTTTCTAATTACTCAAATTACCTATTTAATAAATATTTTAATGAGCAACCTAATTAGAATCCAAGTTTAAAGATTTCTATATACTCCAGAGAAAAATCTATGACATGATCTGTGACCAATATTCAACTTGTTCATTCCGATGACAATTTCTTTGATCACTTCAACCCCATTCCCAAGGAAAAAAAATTTGTATTTTCCCCCCACTTTCCCAGTCTTGTATTGATCTGTAATTGGCTGCAGGGCAATATCTCGCCACTATATCATTGCTGTCTCGATTAATGACAGCTCATGAACTAAGCCACAACTAAATTGTCGCTACGGCAGTGGCCGTGTTGTGACTGTGCCATCCCAAGGCGGCAAACTAGGTCCCTGGGAGGCGATGACGGTCCCGGCTGTGTGCCCAGTTACCCACTAACACAGACCGCAGCTGACAATTAAGATGCACATACCCAGATAGCGGGCATAGGAGAGGCCATGGCTGCAGCCTCGTCCTCGTCCACATCTCAGGCACCGACTTCTGCTGCGATGGCACCTTTTATCCAATCCAATCCAATCCAATCCTAGGCCATCCCATCCCATCCCATCCCGTACGCAATTTGGGCGAACTGACAGTCGGGACTAAAGAGCCAAGCGGATGTGGCGAACGGGCGAGAAAGTAACGGCAAAATCCAGCGGCTGTGACATGCAACCAGGTACAGAGAGGAAAAATGGGGGATTATTTGGGAAAAACATGTTTTGGTTAATAAAATAATGTTGTATTAAAATGCTAGGAAATATTCTACAAAATCATTTAATTAATTTAAATAGAATGGTATTTGTTTGACATTGGATATTGATGGATCCTTAAGATCTGTGTTGCCATCTTAACACATCCTTTGCTTGCAAAATATTTTTTTTTTTTCAGTGCAACAACTGTATGCGAGGCAGACAACGGCTGTTCGTGTTCATTTTCGAGTCTTGTGGAAGTTGTGGAAAATTGCGCAGGCGCACCTTTCGCCACAGAGGGAGAAGCCGAAACAGACACAATTGTCGCCCCATCGCCATCGTAAATCGTGTAATTCTCCCGAGTACAAAAAGCTGAAAGAAAACTGCTAGATTTTCCTGTGAACACTTTGAACTCGATGCTGGGCCTGGACCTGGGCCTGTTCCTGGTGGGCGTTGTGGCTGGCGAGCTTTTAATTGATTTGTAGTTGTTGCCTCTTGCCACAGCCACTTGTGTAATTGCCTCAGGATCGACTCCGACTCCGACTTTGACTTGAGTCTGGAAACTCGCAGCCGCATTAGTCATAAGTGCAAGGAATTCGCTGTGCAATTTTCCGCCTGCCACTTAAATGTTTCGGCGGGCTCTCCGAATGTTAAATTATTGCCAAATCATTAACTCGACCAGTCGAGCATATGGTCGATCCATCGCTCGGTCGGTTGGTCGTTCGGTCGGCCAACAATTTTGCCTGATAATTTATTGGCACACAGCGCACAACGACATCAATCACTTTGGCTGCCTTCGGTTGGCTTTGCTCGCCAAGCTTTTCAATGCAACTTTTCCGCTGAATGAAAACAAATGTTCAATATTGCCGCCAAAGTATGTAAAGTTTTTGTTTTCTCTCTTCCTCTTCAATATCTCTGTCACTCCCGCAATATGCATACTCTTTCGTGGATGGAACAAAGAATTAACTTTAAGTCATTTCATTCTTTGACAAAGCTTAAATAGAAAATTAATTAAGAGAAGTACCACTATTTACTTTAACAAGAAATTGAAAAGTATTTAAAAAACAAGTAACTATAAACTATTTCCTACAGCAACCACAACATTTTATTAATTTTTTTAATTAATTATATATATTAAATACTTTATAGTTTGTTATTTCTGCTGACAAACCCTCCTAAAATAATTTATATATATTTTCAAGTGTATCTGAACTTCGACCTGGTGCAGTGATCATCAGTGGTTGTTTCTGTTGCTGTCGTGGCTTTTGTGCTAATGGTTTTGCTTTTGATTTCAACATTGTTTTGTGGGCCAGTTCCCCCTTTGCAGTCGTGTGGCCGAGACCCAGCCCCGGTCCACTCCCCGTGGAACCTGCTTTATTGATGATTGCTCTCGCCGTTGACAGCACAAAGGCAGCCAGCCAGCTCGAAACTTACCCTTATCCTGGCCAGTGCCGCTCCTCCGGACCTCTGGGGTCGCTGTGATTTGACTTACTGCTCGAGTTCAGTTGCAGCGGAGAGCCCGACAAACAAAAAGCACATTTGCATACAGTCGAGGCTGGGACTCGCCTCGACTTGACCAAAAATGGCAGAAGCCGCCATGCAAATGGGAGACCTTCTTCAGTGGCCAGATCCGCATCCATCTCCCGTAATAAAGTGATATGCGTGCCCCGAAACAATGGGGTATGAAATTAGCATAATAAAAGCCAAAGGCCAATGCTCGAAGAAAGTGCAGCTTCTCTCTGTGGAGCACTCAATCTCAGGGCCAGGTCAGCTCGCAGCAATTTGGCGGGAGGAATTCTCGAAAATCAAAGAAATAACAAACAAAAAATAGGAAATACCAACACTGGGAGAAAATTTGCTTTAAATTGGACCTAAATTATCATAAGATAATATTACAATATTTTATTTTTTATTAAGGTTTTCTTATTATGGTTTTAAATTGTAATGAATTTGTAAATTTATGAAAGGAAATTTTAACTTGCTATTTTAAGCAATCTATTTGAATTGTTTTTGAAACCTAACCAAATATTATAACAATTTGTTTTTTAATATTTTTAATTTTAGAAAATAATTCTTCCAAGTGCAGCCAAAGTGTGACACGCATTTTAGTCACGCGCAGTCAGTTACGTGCTTAGCTATTCAGCATCTTGGCAACAGTGGGGAATCGGCGACGGAATCAGCATCTCAGCCACAATCAACAACTGCGCGTTGCGTGCGAAGTTTGGCCAAGGACTTTGGGCCACTGGGTTCGGACATGACACAGTTATGCGATTTATGTAACCGAGAATTATGTGTCAAAGCGGCAAAAGTGACAATGAGGCAGTTGCTCTTTTTTTACCCACTGCTGCCTTGCCTGTTGACAAGAAAAATGAGCTGGCTGTAAAAGTGTTTAGAATGTAGCCACGAAAACGGCATGCACTTTAAAATCACTCACGTGGTGACATTTAAATTAAAGATATGCAAAGATAAAATAATAAATTCTGATATAACGAAAAAAGAAACAAAATTACATATCGAAAATTTAAATAGTTTCCCTTGCTCCTCAGAAATAATGCGTAACAACTAGCTCTTTGAGCCTCTGCACTCTTGCAGTTTCCATTTAGCGCTTTTCAACCTGCCTTCCGTCCTTTGGTCTTTCCGTCCTAGTCAGCGGACAAACGGGCCCACAATAAACTTGGCCCAAAAATATGGCCGGCTCAAACGACAATGGGCAGGCGGCTGTTGGCAGTTGGCAGGCGGCAGTTGGGAGTTGGCAACTGGGCAGCGACAGACGTGGACTTGGCTATCGCCAGACCCCAGACCAAGACAACTGATATGCAAATTGCTGGCCGAGGCTCTCCAAGTGACAAACCCAGCAAAGAGCTGGGTCGGCGGGTAAATCGAAAACGAAAACGAAACAAAACAGCCACTTCAAATGGGACAGGCTGGGGACCACGAAATTACCAGCAAGGAGCACGGTCTCCAGTTTAATTACGGAAGGACCCACGATATGGCAACGCAATATGAAATTGAAAGGCGCTAAAGAGTTAAGATTGTAAGGAATTCCCAGGGGGTCTATGGAAAAATATATATAACAGAAGTTATTATAAAAGGAAAACAACATAAAATTAAATTAAAATAAATTATAAAGTTGTATTAATCATTAAAGTTATATAAAAACAATGCCATATAATATTTGTTAATTAACTTTAAAGGCTAAATACGCTTTTTTTACAAATAAAATATATATTAAATGGCATAGATTTATTAGTTTATAACCCAAATAATTAGATAAAAAGACTTGTATTTATATTTTTTCCTATTATATCCCTGTTTCTTTTAACAAAGAGACTTTATAGAAGAGCAACCAATTGCAATTGTTTCTCTAGGTGTCCACAGTTCTCTGTGTCATGTTCCTTTTGGTTATGGAGCCTTTGCCGCCTTCTCCATCGCTCCATCCAGCTCCATCAGCGGCTCCAGTTGCAGCGCCACCTCCGTGATCTCCCCCAAGTGCCCCCGCCGAGTGTGTCACTTTATGGGCGGGTGGTGGTGGTGGCAGTGGGTCAGCTCCATGTCCAGGGATCCGGCGTGGTCATAGCCAGCTGCTGCTATCACATTTGCTGGCCATTTGTTGCGCCATAATTTGACTCGCAGAGTCGGAGGCTGCTCTAATTAATAGTGGGTCGTTGGCTGTGGGCTCGATTTTTATCGCTGCCTTTAAACAATTTATGCCCGACTGGCAACTGGTAACTGGTAAATGGTAAATGGTAAATGGTAACTGGGCAACCAGCCATTATGGGGAAGGCCCTTGCCCGGACACCGGACAGTGGGTCGCATTGATAACGAATTCCAAACATGAAGCCGTACCCCTATCATGCGCATTTTAGATGAGCGGACACAGGGACTTCGGGGGGAACTAACTGATGGGTGAAACGCACATTTGGCCCGAATTTTCGTAAATTGAAAATGGCCAGGCCGGAGATAAAACCCTGGAAATGGCCGGGCTCTGAATTTTCGCCTTGGCAGCGAAAATATTGAATTGGTTTGTGGAATGTTTTCATTATGCGCTCAGGGAAAGCGAAAGCATGTCATTTTTTTTTTTTGCGGGTTAAGTGAGCAAGGATCTGTAGATCTGGACCCGGAAAATGGATTACTGGCCGTTGAAGGTGACTGGCAGATCAATATGCCGCTAACGCGCTGCGGGAGACTCGGCCACACCCGGCATTTGCCATTCGATTTTTTTGTTTGTTCGTAATTGGAAATGCAATTTGCCAATCGCATTAAATGGCCAGCAATTGTCGTCGTCGTCGTCGCGCACAGTGGTAATTTGACAAATTTTTTATTGTTTCCAGCATTGGCCATAAAACGTTATTAATACCGCGCTGCATTGTCCGCTGCGGTGTGATCGGCGATGGAGACTTATTGCTGACACGACCGCGGCGTATCGTGATGGGGCGGAATAATGGCGATATGATAATTAAGTGTGTTTATGATCTTGTTTCATTCAATTAAATGTGTGAAGCCAGTTGGCTTACTGTAATGGCCAATAAACGTGAGTTTAAAGCTGGAAGCAATCAATTAAGTTAAAAAATTAAAGGTAGTTATCTTCAAGGTATGCCTAGCTTAAGAATTTGTTAATACCAATACACCTTTAATTTATCTGAAGCTACGAATTCCCTTGAACCTTAATTAATTTTAAGTAGTTTACCAATGCAATACAATTCCCTTATTGTTGACCCGATTTTCCTCGTTTTCCGTCATTCCTTTTGGTCCTTGTAAAGATTGTCTCTGTCTTCAACCAATTAAGCCTTATCGGCTGACCTCCCTGGGGAATTTCCCAACCCACCGACCCACCAGCCACCCCAAAATCTGCAATTGGGAGAACAATAAATGCTGTCAATGCCAGCGCTCGGGAAATATGATAAATCAATATCTCGGGGGGCCTGCTGCACATTTGTGACAGGCCTCGGCCAATATGCATGCGCCAGATATGAATATAAATAAATATTTGTGTGCTGCGAACAAAATGGATTGGCGACTCATGGGTTAAGCGGTTCCTTGCCAGGTGACTGTGAGTCAGGCCCAGAGCTCTCCAGGAGACCTCCAGCTGGGAGCCGGAGTCAGAGGGCTTTGTTTCTGGGCGTCTCTCGAATGCATTGCATAACACCTACGCGATGACAGGCGTGGCTCTTGGTCCGTGGTCCGGGGGATTTCCTCCAATCCGATCCGATCCGATCCGTGTTAAACAGCTGTCCGGCCGGTGAGTGGTGTTCTATAAATTTCCCTGATTGATTTTTATTGAAATGGGGCGCAGCTTGAGACCTGCTGACAATTGCATAAATATAAATATATATCTCTCTCCCCCATGCGGGCTCAGGTTTCGCCGCCTTTGCCGGCGATTTATGAAGTGACAAAGTTGCGACTGGGACGAGTGGGACTTCGCCGACTCCTGGCCTCGAAACGGGTTTCCCCCGTTGAGGAATTAATAATTTCATGGGCAATTTTTAATCTAGTACGTGATTTAATTCGCTGCCCAGTCAACGGGTTGCAGCGACTTTAAATACAATTTAGTTGCTGCCTAGTCTAGCCCCGAGTTAATTTGCAAATGGCTTTTCAGGCTACTGGCCACGTCCTGACGTTCCTCTCTCCTCCTCATCTCTCGTCCCGCGTTGATTGGCCACGTTTACGAAATTAGTCCGCACCGGGGACGCTGGTCGTCATAACTTAGTCTCCGCCGATCCGGCTTGCTTCTGCTCCAGCTCCGCCAACTACTCCAGATGATGAAGTGGTCCCTGTCCTACCCTGCCTCCGTCTTCACCTTCTCTGCTGCCTGGCCAGAGAGTAAGTCGAGACAATTAACTCGGCTTGGGCGGCCCCTGGCGTAGGTGTCTCCCACCTCTAGCTGTATCTACCAAGTTACCCAGCTACCTGTATTCTGCTATCTCGCTGTTGCACAACAAACTGACTGACAATAGCTTTTTGTACCGAGATATTTAGTAAACTTTAAAAACTAAAATATTATAAAATCCCATAATAAATCCTCGAAAAGTAACAATATAATTGAGATTTTCCGTAACCAACCGAGCTTCATTTACAGCCGAAATGAACAGGTTTAACCCTTGGCTAGCAACGTCATCAACGCCCTCAGAGAATACCTCTTTCGCATCGAACCACTTGGCAATTCCATTGGCATATCCCCCAGAACAATTCGCTCGAGGAGCTGCCACTTCACACAGGACAACAGCACAGGAGCACGCTGCAGGAACCGCACGTACATATGCATAAAGGATTTTTATTTGCTGCGCGCCCCGCCACCTCAGCGATAGCGACCTGGCGAACAATAGGCTCTCCTCCTGTCGCCCACTTGTTTGGATGGCCGAAAAAGCGGCAACTAACATGGGTCGCAGTGTAATCCTGTTATTTGGCCGAGTGCAGCAATCAGCCAGGAGAACAATCCAAACACAGCAATGGCATTACACAGGGAGAAATCAAGCAAAGCAATTTGTTGATACATTGTAGATAAACTATAAAGTATTATTTCGACTCGAAGATAAAACTAGTCCCCTTTACATCTATTCATATATTTTCACGGTATTATTTATGAAATACTTTTCATTTGTAGTATGCCCATTTCTTACTGTGCATTTTTTGGCAAATTTGGATTGTGGCTGTGCATTTTTGGCTGGGCTCCGGCACTCCACTGGCATTTCGGACTCGAGTCGAGCGTCATAAGCGCATCACAACGGCAAATGCCACAGACATATCGCATATAGCAAACAGGATATACCATAGAACTCGCTCCCTCCAATATGCAGTAAAAGCTGGGCTTCGCGGATGGGTTCGGTGTGGTTCAGGAAAGGCCAGGCCAATTAGAGCGGGAGAAAAGTGCCAACTCGACGTGAACGTGCCGTTAATGCTGAGCCACCTCCTCCTCCTCCTCCTCCTCCGGGCAGATTCAGATACTCGCCAGAGCTCCCCCTTAACCCAACTCTAACGCTCCAGTTTGCATTGAGCCGGCGGCTGAGTATTTCGCGCTAATCGAGTTGTTACATTTACGAGGCCCCGGCAACGAGAGCCGCCTGCCAAATGTCAAGAGTTCAAACGCCTTGAACTTGAAGCGAAAACGTGGCCAAGGCGCGAACGCGAACGTGGACGTGGGCCGTGAATGTGGGATGAGAACGGTTGCTGCAGCCAACACCAGCAACTGAAACTGCAGTTTATGGCTTTTGCCAGCAAATACCCTCTTTAAATCTAATAATCCGGGGCATACAAGAATGCGAATGACTCTTTTATGGGTTTTAAATGCATTTGGAGTCGAGGGAAAATGAAGTCTGGGATGGGAGAAATTTCAGGAAATAAATTGGATTAGAATGAAGACTATTTAAGGGGTTGAGTTATTGAATTAAGCAATAATAAAATAAATAGGAAATTATCAATTTTATAAATTTATTTTAAATTTTATTACCAGAATCTTAGTTTTATCAGTCTTTGTAAAACTTAAAACTTATTTAAATTTTATTAATTTTATTTTATTTTAGAGCATTCCCAGTTTACCATTATTCATTTCCCGCCAGATCTCTCGTTCGAACTGGACTCCTCCGACTATCGCGATCGCAGCGTGCGCATTCGCAGCCCAGACAGCGGCGTCTTGCAACGCTCCCGCCTGCGGGCCAATGGCCAACGATGGCCAAGATGCGGCCGGAGCACAGCTTGAAGTCCGCGGCAAAGTAAGAAATCATGGAGCGGCCTTACAGGCGCTGAGAGGTGTTAACTGAGCGGCCATTTCGCGCAGTGTAGCAGCCACAGCGGCCCATCAACGCCGCTGATTATGATGCATGGCCACGGCACTCAGTGGGTTAAGGCGGCGGCGGTGGAGGGACCTGCGTGTGGAGCACATGTGGCGATGAGAAGGAGATGCCGCCGTCATGATGAACTGGAGCTGGTCGGACGCGGAATCCGATGCCGATGCGGATTCCTGTGGCGGATCGGAGCGGACATAATGAAGGCCCATTATCCGGCGACCCGGAGGCACATGACCGGTGCCGGGGCCATTGCCGCCTTTGTCTAATTACATAATGCAATGCAAATTGCCACAGCCACGCCCCAGTTGCTTTTCCCATTTGCCACAATAATGCGGCTGGCAGCTTAACCCCTGAGTGGCCCCGGGACCACCCAAAAAAGCACTCGAAATAGAAATAGCAAACAATGAGAGCCAGACAGGCAGACAGACGAGACGGGGTTTGAAAAAATATAGGAATATAAAACAGCAAACTTTGAAATGGAAATGCTGGGGAACACGAGCAACGACCAGAGCTTCACCTTGACGTTCTAAAATGCCAATTATAACTAGCGCAAATACAAATAAAAGCACAAATATCAAGCCAGCACAAAAGCCAGCTTCGAGCACTGTTTTTGGCCAAAAACAAAAGTATTTTCTGCTCTTGCTGTAGCTGCCTTTGTTTTTCATCAACGGTTTCGGGTTTTCCATTATGCTGCCGGCCATAAAAAATATTTGCCTGCAACCGATACAAACTGAGTCAAACTGAGGCCAGGCACCAACGTTTTCTCAGTTGATTTGTCAGCGCCGAGTCGTGACAGGGATATTCTTGTTTAGAGCCTATAAACTTGATTTGTGGAATGACATTTGTGTAATGTCCGATGGCCCAGGAATGTGCGATAGACTGCGACTGCTTAGAAAATATTAACATTCGTTTGTGGGTCCCTAAATGGTAGTACTGTCTGTTTTTTCCTCTAACTTTTGTTCTACTTAGTCACACGGTTTTTGGAGGCCTTATCAAAGTTGGCTTTAAGTGTTTTGATTTGGTTGTTGGTAGAGATAAGCTATATATAAAAGTATAAATTAATTAATTAAATGCGGATAAGATTTTCTTTATTAAAATTTAAACACTTGAACTGTAGGAGGGTTCTTAGTAAAGTAAAATACCTTTACATATTCCCGCGTGTTTATTTTTTAGCCTTAATGTAAGTAATGAAAGTGCATTTAAAATGCGATCAGGCATTGCTTATCTGATTTTTTTTCGGGTGACCCACCTTTGTTAGAGATCTGTGAAACGCTTGGCTCACATGAGTTACAGTTACGGCTCAAATACCGTTGGCGGTGAACTCGTTAAATATTCTTCGGTTTGGCCAATTGAAATTTTCGCATTAATCGTCCAAGTACCCCCATGCACTTTTTCATTCCCTGGCTCCGTCGTAATTGGCAATTGTTTGCTGAGGGAAAAATCAGAGTTTTTGTTTTGCCTAATTGAAGTTGCAATTATTGATTGGATGCAAATTGATTGGCAATTGCCCAGATGCTTTGTGGGGTCTCTTGGTCTCTCTTTCCCACAAATTGATTGCACCTGCTGCCACCTGCGAGCCGAGAGCCAACTTAATGAGGCCTCCGAAGTGCAGAGGCACTCGACGAGAACTCCAGGAATCCGCAAAATGATGTAACTCAAAACCCCATGAAGGCTGAAGTCCCTCGCATTGTGTTTCTTGACAAATTTTCCGCAAGCGGATGGGAAAGTGAAAAGCGGAGAAGAGTCTGCAGATGCGTATGTAAATGAAATCCAGCCAGCAGAAGGGATGCCACTTTGACAAGAAATGTGTGTGCATGCCATATATGTGGTCTATATGTCTGTGGCAGTGCGTGTCTGGCATGGCAAAGTTTCGTTTGTCTGGCGGAAAGTTCTTCCAGCAGTCGAAATTCTTATGTTAATTGTTGGCATAGGTGGAAGTAATAAAACATCTTGGTAACATTATCAAGTACCACAAGTTACGCCAAGGAGTAAGGCTAATAAGCTACTCCGAGCTACAAGCCGGGCCAGCCAAGTGCCCTCGTCCAAAGCTTCTCTTAAATTGCATTTTAATGAGTGCGAGGGGTAGAGGAAAAGTTATATTATGGCAAAGTATTATAATATGAATATAATCTGTAAGCTAAACTTTTGATTTTATAAAAAGTAGATAAAGTTTCTTAGTAAATCCAATTATTTTTATAGCTCATTGTTGACTAACCAATAGCCTCATATATTTCAAAAAATAGCAAATCAAATATGCATCGATATTAAAAAATTCAAAATTCAATTCCCAAGCAGCTGCAACATTGCCATTATTGTTATTGTCAATGGTTATTAAAATGTTTTACAAATGTTTCTGTCTGCACCGGCGATCGACTGACAAAAACTAGAACCGGACTGTCGGGTAATAACATATAAATGCCTATCGCATATGCCATGTTTCATGTTAAAGCCATGATTTGGCCAAAGAAAATTGCGCATTCGCCGCGTTGACCCACATGAGCATGAAACGCACAAAAATTTAGGCACTTGAAAAAATTTATTTATATTTGAATATAAATAATAGGCAATATATAAGTATATAAGTTTTTAAATTTGTGATTTGTAAACCAAATAAAAGTAATTTAAGTAGAGGTATTATGTTCTTCATAGGGTCACTAATACTTCGCTTTAGTATTGATAATTCATTTTTTTCTATGCCCCTACTCTGCAGCAGTTTCAAGAGCACCTGAAAGCGAATGCGGTAAAATTATTGGCAATGCAATTGGCAAATACAATTATAAACTAGCCCGACTGCTGAATTTTCCACTAAGCGCGCAATTTAATTGAATACCCAGCGATTTATCAACCGCATTTTCCGCCGCGTTGCGTGCTCTCCGCTTGAATCCGAATTTATTTGCTACCGAAAATTGCCGCGATTGGCATTTGATTGATCCCCCGGCTGATCCGCCGCCCCCGCAGATTTCCACATTTTTCCGCCAGCCATCATCATCGTCGTCATCATCATCCGCCGAGTGGGGTAATCGCTGTGCTCAGATCTTCGAATAGCTGCGAGGCCCCCGAGGCAGATACAGATTTATTTGCGGCTGCCTGGCTGGAAAAGTGAAAGGATTACGGCATTTTATTGGCTTTCGTTACCCTTTTTCCGCCTCCCAGGCCCACTTGCATGTCAAATTAATTGATCTCCATTCGGCTGCAGTGACGTGTTAAGAAACGCTCGAAACGTCGACAGGTGTCGGCTAATGGCCGTCCGATCAGGTGTCCCTCGACTCGGTGCTGATGGAAAATGAAAACCTCGTTCGCCGTTTGGCATTTACCCAAAAGAAGTGAAAGTGAGCTGGTCCCGAAACTGACGGCGAATTTATGGCCCCCATTATCTAGGGTAAACGAACAGTTAATCGGCCCCAATAACATATGCCAATCAGGTGGAACTGCCGGCCAAACCCCGCCAATGAACAGCCATTTGCAGAGCCATTCGTTGGGCCAATAGATGCCAGTTCCCAGATAAACACAGAGCATGGCCAAAATGATGGGTAATTTGATTTAACCTGAAGTGCAGCGCAAGACTAAGCTAAATTAATTCAATGGGTTTTTTGAAGAGACCAACTACAAAGTTCTCAGAAGAGTTACGTATCTAATTTGTTTACCTTTGATTTAATTAAAATATTGTGCTATATTTTTATAAGGTGCTATTACAATTTACAGGCATATTAATATTTTACAATATAATTTGACTTGTGTAAAATTTAATTTCTATAGCCCCTTTTATATTTCTCTTTAAATTTTTAAAATGCAAAATATTTTATTTACCATTTTATAACTTAACACTTTATAGGACGACTGCCTCAGGGGAAAAGTTAAGGCAATGTTTATGATTATTATATTTTTAATTGCTGGGTATCTTCTTCAAAAGTTTAATACTAGTTGTAAATAAATAAAAGTTGCATCAGGCTCTTTTATAACTCCATTTTTTCCGTTACTTCACTGCCTTTCTACCTTCAGACTAAACTAGTTTTCAGCGAGTGTTTAAAAATATTAAAAACACTTCTCGATTTCCCCACCTTCTTATACATAACTAATTTCAATTTTTATGGAGATCAGCTCTTTATTATAAATTCTTCTGTATAGATCAAAAGAAACCCTGCATTTAGAAAATAAAATAAACAACACGTACCACATTCAATTGTCAGAATGTTCAGCTATTTTGATCACCCATCAATATTTCCAGCATTGCCGATATCAGCAGCTGTGTAACCATAACCCCAATTGGGCAATAGAGACTCTTAAACGTGACCCAAGCTCAGTTCTGTCACCTCCTCGGCCAAGTGTCAAAACTGAGACGTGTTGACAAATTTTTTGAGGCGTATCATTGGCGTATTAATTTCCGTACGAATCGTTAGCATAATTTCCACATTTATTCACTAATCACCCGCGTCAGCCTGCGATTTGCCCTACCCAAAAAAGGCAGCCTTGGTTGCATATTAATTTCCATCATAAATTACCAAAAAAGAAACGAAAGAATGAAAAGAAAAAAAAATCATTTAAAGAGTTGTCATAGAACCGACCAAAAATATATATGAATTCAGCATTCAAAAGTAAGAAGCCGGCTGGCATTCATAATGCTGCCAGTCGAAAACTCTGAGGCCGTGCATGTGTGCGCCAGCATGTCTATAAAATATTAAAATTATATTTCATTTGCAATTGTCGCCAGCAGTTGGCGGCGAGTAATATTGGGGCCTTTGTTTGAAATATAATAAATGTCTGGCGAAAAAAGAAAAAGCACTCCACGCCCGGCGAGCGGGTTGAAATTTATGCCCCATGCGAGCCTTGTCAGCAGCTAAGCGGCTCCAAAATTTTTATGTGTGAATGCGAAACATTTTCTGATTGCAACCAAAAAGGCTCTCTAAGCCAGTCAGCCAGCCAAAAAAAAAAAAGTGTTTCGCGCCTGGCAAATGACATTTAATGGACACTTTAGTTAAGTCGGAGCTATGAGCCGGTGAGTTAGATTGAAAATGTAATAAGCGTGGGTGCAACTCATTTCCCAGGACATTATCGTTTTAGAGGTTTTGATTTATAAGGGACATTGGGGCTCGTTAAAAATTCAGGATGTAAGGGATATTATTTTATATTGCAAGTTAAATAATTGTTAAAATTATAAGGAAAACAGTAACCAATTTATTTATTAAAGAATTTAATAGAGGGTTTATATTAGTGGTAAAAGATTATTTTTCAGACTCAATCCTATACATATTATTGAAAAAAACTTTACATGTTTCCAGTCAGCACTTCACATAATTATAAAAAAATAAAAATAATAATAACTCAACACAATTAGCATCCCATTGCATATTTATTATGAACCCTCGGCAAATCGGATTTTGTCAATTAAACTGTTTAGTAAACACATCACACCTCCGCGGGATTCCCACAATTACCTGGGGATCGAACGAATGTTGAAAATACCAAATTAAATATGAAGCGTACGGGGGATTTGCATAATGCAGGAGACAGAAACTTTGAAAACAAAGTGGGGATATCCATAATTATATTTTGACACCTCAAATATAATGCTGCGAGCCTTTTTGTACAAAATACTGGTATTTGAGTCGCATGGCAATGAGAGTGTTCAATAAATATCCGGGGAAATAATCGTATTATCGCTGCGTCGGATGATGGATGGGAAATAGACATGCTCGGGGCGTAGATCCCCTCCTCGGAAGGGTCTCGGTCTCCATTTGGAAATACTTTGGCTGTGATTATCATAAAATACCAATAAAACGCTGCAAAAGGGTTCGTCCCGTCGCAAAGTTGTTTGCCGTCCTTATGACAACTCTGTCGACGGCCACAAAAACTGGTGCTGGTCGGGCTGGCATAAATCAATGCTCCTCGTCGAGAAGTTGACGTACTGGTCGCTGGTCGACGCTCGATTGATCGCCGGTGGAACGATCGCAGCCAACTATAAATTATGGGATATTTGACAGTAGCGCTCTTGTAATGAGAGATCACCAACTGCTTAATTGATAAGTTGCGCTGTGACCCGCGAGGCTGCCGAGCTTCCTGGCAGCCTTATCGCTATCACTGCGTGATGTATTGTTAGCCGTGACCAAATCGTGTAATAAGCCGGCCCATAAAATTGCCAACTCGGCCCAGATAATGCCTCCGACTAAACAACTGTCTGCCCGCCGGTTTATCGCCGCTGTTAATCTGGCGACATTATGTCAAACAAGGACAGTCCCCTTCGGAGGGGCTGCTCTGGGGTCCAGCTCCGCGGTGTGGACCTGGTCCAGCAACAGCGACTCCTCTCGCCAAAATGATCGATTGCGCGCAAACGCATTGACATATCGACATGAATCTTGCATTATTAAGCAACGCCAGGAATCTTAAATGAAGACCGAGACGCTCAACGCTCAACGCTGGTCGGTCGACGGCTGCCGTTTAGCCGCGATTGTTATCGTAATGATGCCTTCGGAGGAAAAGGCAGCCCGAGGCACTAAACTGGCATTCCATCGCATTCACACGCCGCCGTCCGGGAAAGGAAAACCCAGCCAGGTTTGCGGAGAAGGGCCCAGGAAGAGCAATGCGAGAAAATTAATAATTTCGCATCGACACCCAATTGGCAACCGTCGCTGTGACAACCGGCTGATAATAAATTATATTTTATTTCTTTTCGATGCTAATGACAACATATTCCGGCAGCAGCATCTTTATGGCCCATGTTCGTTCAGATGTTCCCGTCAGCCATTTTGGCTCAAATAACACAAAGATCTTTGGCACCAGCACCAATTAAGGGGCAGATCTGTCTTTCTCATCAACATAGCTGAAATGTTTTGAGGCTCGAGAAGACGGTATTATTAAGGGGTTCTGAAAATGCTTACATTTATGCTCTCAGTAAAAATTTATTATATGTATACTAAAATATAACTTGTTAAAATCCACTTTGAATTTCATAGAGATTTAACAGTTTTATCTGCATTCTTATAACCTCCACCTGTCTTGTTTACACAACTCGTACAATAATATGAAATATTATTTCAATATTTATTACAAATTCCTGTATGCTGACCCGGTTCGCCCTCGCTTGATGGATTGCATTTGTAGGCATTGTCACACACTATTTAAATTGAAATGCAAATCCTAGCCGGGCTCCTAGTTCGCCGTTGCATGCACAAAATGCAAAATAATAAGCCAGCCGCAATATTTGTTCCAGTAATTAAAATAAATAAATACAAATATGCGAGCTTTGCATCCCCCGTGTGTCTGTGTCTGCATTTTGTAATTATAGCGTGCGTGATTTTTGGTTGAAAAGCAGTCCATCAATCCCCGGGTGGCCCCGATGAAGTGACCTGGCCTGGCACGATTATTTCAGTAATACAATAAGACCAATCAATCAAACTGTTAATTAAGTAACCCACAGTCGATGCATTTTTAATTTTTAATTAGCTTGTCTGTCATTTCAGAATAATTTCACAAAATAAATATGCAAACGTATTTAGATGAGTTTAATGCCCTTTATCCCACAGCTGGAAATGTAATTTAGTTTTGATTTGCAAAACAGGTAATTGAAATATGAGTATTTGCATTTATTAGGGATAAAAATAGGCATTGACAAGATATTTGTACAGGCAGCCGCGTGGTCACAAATCCATTTCAACCTCTAAATAAACCCATTTAAGTGCACACAAAGGATATCACTTATGCAACCCGCAATTCCGTTCAGCCAAACATCGGTTTCAATTCGGTTTTTTTGGCCCTGTTTGGCTGTCAAACTTGGCCAACTGTGTCAACTGTCAATTTCCTCCGCCTCTCCGAGTAAGCCAATAAAATATACCTCGGAACGATACCAGAACTGTATGTAGTTCAAGCTGAAAAATTAAGTAGCTCGGGGACGATTTATGCTATTCGCCGGCAGCGGACCAAAAGGAAATCTTAAGCACTTTTTCAGCTGATTTCGGACCGACTCCTTGCACTTTTTGGCTGACTCGGGTGCACTTTGCGATTTGTCAGGCAGAGGAGAGATGTCAGTGCAAGTTGGCTGCAAAAGTTGCTTGCTTAGAATTTATCTACTGTCAGCTGTCCGACCGCCCCTGTCCAGGACATTAAAAAAGTTATGACAGTGTCCTTGTTGACTGCGTTACAGTTTTCTCCGTCTTTCTTTCTATTTTTTGTTCAGTTCTGCCACTTGGCTTTGTTTGGCGGCGAATTCTTGGCCAGTTATCCTGCAGCTTGTTGGTTGTTTATTTGTTTACGGCCAGCCAGGAGCAACTTTTGATGTCCTGCCGGAGTAGGGATTCTGGGACCTGGACATTGGACCTTAGCGCGGGCGTCTGGCTCTTAATGCCAGAAGTTTTATGCATCCACGGCCGGCATTCACTTGAGATTTATGGGTAGAAGCCCGTTCCATTTGCCATAAACATTTTATATGGAAAGCCCTCAGAGCAGCGACGCCCTCGAAGCTCATTAGACCGAGATGGGGCTGGGGCTGGGACTGGGGCAGGCGGGGGAATCCTGGCCAGAACCAGTTGCAGAACGATGTGACATGATTGCGGACAGATTGCAATATAAACCCGACGACTGCACCAGCGGCTGGCACATAAAACACAGGTCCACACAAGTTGTCAACCAGTTGGCAGCTGCACGGAAACATTTGCTTCCTTAAACAGCCGCTCCACGGCCAAGACCAAGACCAAGACCAAGACCAAGACCAAGACCACGACCAAGTCCAAGACCCTGGCCAATGGCTTAAATTATGGTCAATGGAATTTTTATAGATTTTCCAAAGACCAGGGAGGCTGAAGTGGAAACTGAAGCTGCAGCTGAATCTGCCGACCGCACAAAAAGTGTGCAACAAAATTAAATGCATTTCATAATTTCTGCGGCGAGCAGGCGATGTCTGGGTCTGGCTTGGGGTCTTCGGTCTAAGTCTGAGCCCCAAGATCAAATGCAGAGAGAAAAATAATTAATATATATCGATCTAGCTATATCTATCGAAAGATAATGTACTTAAGCATTATCAAAAATAAACCCCTTTTGTATAGTTTTCCTTTTTTAGTTTCTTTAGTTGAACATTTCCTCCATTCCTACTTCCTGATTACAATTAACAAGATGGCATTTTCTTTCAGTGCACATCTAACAGCTCCTGGTCCCCGTTCAAGACCAAGCTGGGTCCGCGCTTTTTGGCTGCGGCAAGTGCAACATTGTCTGTCTGTTAACTTATTGACACCCATATTTGGGATTGAATCATTAAAGCCAGTTTAGCTGGCCGTATGTATCTGCCCCATTACCGCGACTTTAACCCTCTCCCTGCGATCTCTGCGGAAAATCCCCTGGCTAGCTGGCTTGGCCTTTGTTTATTTGGCTATTGTCTTGGCCGTTTTGGACAAATTTTATTGGTTTACGCACGCGCAGTGACGTTGACAATGTGACCTTGTCAGCATTAGTGACAAGCGGACCGGGTTGTTATCATATTTTCCAAAGCGGAATTGGTCTGGTCCGTTTTGGCCAAAAGCGATGTGAAAGCCAACGAATTGTGCCTAGGCTGGTATGAGGTCATCCCATCTACTTTATTCCTGCCAAGTTTGAAAGTTGCCTAGATCGGAAAATGGCTATTGATATTGTCTTAACTTCTTATGGGGGAAAGTTTGGTTATTTGGGGGGTAATTAGGCAGTTAATGGGTTTGTTCTTCTTTTAAATAGAGCTTTATTAATGGGGAATCAACAATAAGGAAACTTGGAATATAAAGAAATATTTTACTTTATTTTACTTTTTCTCACACAAAAACAATTCCCTTTAAAATGGTGCCACTGCCAATGTAATAACCCTTTAATTGCAGCCATTAAACATGGGAAAAACTCAAGTTTACGACTCAATCATTCATTCGCTTGCATATTAATTGCACTTCGCGCACTGCAGTGCCGCCGCCCACATGGCTCTATGTACATACATATAGCTATCATAACAATCTAATGAGGCACTTAATTCGCTGCTGCCACACTCGAAATCGAAATCTCGCACGGCCTGACAGTCACACCTATCTGATAACTTCATTACCCAATCAATCAAAGTGGCAACACGACCACTGGCGGCATTATAATGCGACACTTGGCCGATCAAGCTGCACAGTGCCATAAATCCGGTAAATTGGCAGAGAATGAAATAAAATATTTAAATAAAAATAAAATATTCGAAAACTAAGAGAAGAAAAATCATTGCATACTTTTTGGATAAGTGATCATTTCATTGTTCCCACAATATTAATTTAAAATTAAATACACAACAAAATCTGCTCTTAAAACTTATTATAATTTATATTTTTCCAAAAAGAAAACATATACCCTTGATTACCCATTACGGAAAATAGGCCTAGAACGTTTTCTGTAAAGCTGTCCGAATGCAAATGGCGAAAGCTTGCAGCTTAAACCCGAGAAAAGCTTCCCGAAGCCGCTCGGCCTTTCACACACAGCCGAGCATGTGTGGAAAAGCTCCCATGTGTGTGTCGAGAGAGAGAGTGGGTTCAGTTTCCGGCCAAGCTCATTTCCGCTCACTCTCCCACGCGCTCACGACTCTCTGCGGCAGCGGGGAAAGCGAACGGTGCAGTGGGTGGCCGAAAAGACACCGGAAGTAGGAAATTGGGTTACAAAATGCATTTCGTGCGCGCCAACATTTCCGTAACGGCCACCGCTAACAGAGCCGCAACAGCGCCGGAGTTCGGGAACGGGCAAGGACAATTCGGGGCCGGAAAAACCCAAACTGCAGAGTGCAGAGCAACAGCAGCGGCAGAACACACGCATTTCCCACATGTTTTCCCCGAACACAACACACACGATGAGCTGCAAGCTTGGAACTGGTTGTGCCGCCGGTTCTTGTCTCCGCTAAGGCGCGAGTGCATTTTCAAACTGCAGCAGCAGCTCGGCCTTAACCCCCTATCCCGTCCTGTCCTTAACCCCCAACAGCCTCGGAGAGAGACCAATTTGAATGCCTCCAATCGAGTGCGCGGCGGTAACAAGCTGAAGAGCCTTTGAGGAGCGACTTTGGCAGTTGCAGGCAAATTGAATGCCGGCTAAATTGTGCGACAAATTGCTGGCCAAGGACTAAGGACGAGGCATTGAAAGGAGGTATGTGGGTGGCGGCAAGTTCACCTTGCAACTTTATGCGCGCTTTGAGCAGCCAAAGTTTGAGCAGCGACTAAAAAGGATAAGTTGGGGGAAATTAGCAAGAACATGAATAGGGATAAAGCCACTTTGTAGTTGGGAAAATGATCTATACGCTAAAAAAGTAGGCTTTACTTTTTAATCCTGCTAAAAACTTAACTGTTTACTTTAATTTAAACTAATTTATTCCCACTTCTTTATGGCTTCAAGCCAAAAAATGTATTATCTATAATTATAACTCCAGGAAATAATCCCCAAACGTATGGGAAAAGAAGAAGGGTTGATTTTTCACTGCCGGCAGCTGCTTTTAGGTAATAAACCACCCACTGCCATCGCCCTGCCCTGCTTACCCCCAGCAAACCCTTTAAGTAGTTTTGTGTAATTTAAATATAAATACCGATTTAATTAGCCCGGCTGCTGCGAGACTCGCACTGGCTCCGAGACCTTTGATCTCCGGCGAATGTGTAAATATTTGACATTAATTACAAGTTGAATGCAGCCCTCGTCGCCTGTCTTCGGTTAACCCGTTGGGGCGCTGCGCACAGACGCAGGCAATAACTGGAAAATTTATTTAATATTCACTTGTGAGGCTCGCGAGCCCACGCTCCGCCACTCCGCTCCGGCAAACGGTGGCAAATTACTTAAGCGCTTATTTGTCAACTCCGACGTGGGCGGCCGACTTGGCACATTCCCCATACATTTTATACGCATATATATTATGCATATAGAGGCAGTGGGAACTCATTAATAGCGGCTCCAGACGCCGGATGATCAGCCAGCCCTTAACCCATCGCAGCCCCATTGAGGCCTCAATTATTCAGGCGGCACGCGATGCCGGAAACGCCAGACGAAGAAATGGCCGCCAGCAAAATGGCGGTTCTTCCTCCTCCGCAAGTACCTAACGGTAACCGCCTGGGAAATTACGACCGCTCGAGAGTGCTAGTGCGAGTGTATGTGTGTATGGCTTAGTGAACGGATCAAGTGCGTGGCTTGCAAATAGCTTGAAAGTCACCGAAAACTTTGTCACACTGTCCACAGATGGATGTGCACATGGAGAAATAGGGTTATATAGATTAGATATTATTTGTATTATATAGAAACACATTTCTATTGACATTGGCTTTAATTTTACACAGTTTCCGCAGAAAATATTCAATACAAACCACATATTGTTTTATCACAATAGTTTTATCATGTGCTGACTTATCTGATTAAAGTTGCTATATTTTTATTTCAGTACACCGAACATCAACAGCAAACTAACAACATCCCAGTTGCACTTGCGAAATGATTTCCCAAGTAATGGAATTTCTATATGCACAGCTCAGGGCAGCTCTCCAGTAAACAAATAGAATAGAGTTAACCTGGAAACTTTCACTTTGCAGTCGTCATCGTCATCATCGCACACTTTGCATGTAAATCCCGAATGCATGAGCCCGTATATTTTATATCCTAAGTTGTTGGCACTAAACTCTCAATGGCATAATGCATTCATTTGGGCCACCGACGCACAGACGCAGCAGGAACTTTAATTGTAAATAATTATTCGGGCTACGAGCAGGGGCACTCAACAATGCAGAGTTAAGGGATTGTGTCCACCGCCCCCTGGCCATGTGTTAGTAATGATGAGTAATGCGGCAGTAAATATTTGTTAATTAAATTAGCATTGCCTGGCTACTGGATAGCTTGTGTGAAATGTATAGCCAAAACTCTCAGATGTCACCATGAGCTTATTAATAAATTCCTTGGTTTAAGGTGTATTCGCGCCTTATTTGTATTTAAACAATAAGGTGTTGTTTATTCTGGCAAAGGTGTTGTTGAATATTTAACAGACTTATTCTCTTCATTATTGATGATCTGGGCTGCTTCTTAGTCCGCTTATTTAGGGCGCACCATTATATTGACAGTCTTGTAGCTATAAGACGCTCCCTTCCAGTCGGCCCAGACTATTCCGGAGCCATAGAGATCGGGATCCGTAAAATTACCGCCCAGATAGGCACCATTCAGATTGCTGCGGATAATAAAGGCATAAGTTATGGAATTTTAATCTCCAAAATCATTATCAATTCTCACCTGTTCAGGCAATCCCTGTACCACCAAGCTCCCTTATATTTCGCAGCGCAATTGACGTAGCTTTGGTCGTTATCCTTGTCGAAGGTGCTAAAGGACTGGCCCACATGGTATCGCAAGCTGTCGCCGGCAGTTCCACTGTAGTTGCCCAGCTGCGTGAGCGAGTAGTTACTGTATACGTTGCCCACACTGAACAGGTCGTATTGGGCATATCGAGAGGTGTTGTTGAAGTCCACCAGCTGGATGAACAGCTCCTGGGGCTCCAGGGCCGTGATCTTGTTCAGCTTGTCCAGTCCAAGGAAGAAGTTACCCTTCAGATCACCGAAGCCTGTTTGATACGAGGTCCAGTTGCGGAAGAAGTTCTCCTCGACACTGACCCTCCGTTGGACGACCAACCAACCCTTTCCGTTGATGCCTTCATCGCAGTACACCTCAAAGGTGTCCTTGCCCACCGTGATCTTCTGGACACCACTCTTTTTGGGGTTCAAGGCCTTGCAGGAGGAGTAGGTCTTGGCGAAAGATTCTGCTTCCACAAATTCAGCACTGGCCACGGAAACAAGGGCCAGCGAGAACGCGGCTAGAACGAGGCAAATGGCTTTCATTTTGATAGCGAGAACTGGTACTGAAATCTCTTGGCACTGAATTGGCCTTTTTATATCAATTTCTTTCGCTCTTATCGTTGACCATTACCGAAATTACTTAGAAATATAAATTGATAGAGGCTATCTCGTCTGAAAGGTTAGTTGAATCCGACTGAAACTTAATTGGCCATCGATAAGAGGCACAATCAGAGAAGTGACTCACAGACAAGGGGAACTTTTACTTGAAATAATATACTTATTACAATCAAACTTGAAATTTATTAAGGCCTTGAGGGTATTTTTAGAAATCTGATTTAGATGTATCATCAGGTTAGTTTACTCAAAAGATGGACTGATATTCTCAGCCTAAAAACGCCCATTTTCCAATCACAATATTTTCTCCTCGTTTCCGCAATCTGCAATCGCATCTGCTACATGGACAAACACTCATCCGGAGTTATGGCGGGCAATATTTTCGCGGTGCAGCGATGCCAATATCGTGTTATCCATTCTAATTAGCCCTGCCCATGCTCGTGGACCGTGGGCCGTGGGTCGGGCCAAGACGGCATCGCTGCTGGAAATTTACATTGGCCATTCACCGCTCAACATGCACTAAATCCAGCTGAGGGCCCCTTGGCCAGAAACCACATTTACCACCGCCGCTGCCAAGTCACATAAACTTGCAGCAGCAGCGGCAGCCTTCTGAGCCGGCAACTGCATGGGCCGCGCTTTGTGGCCAATTAATTTACGCGCACTTTGCGAGCACTCTGGCTTAGAGAGATGCGGCCCGATGCCTATCGCGGATTAAACCTATATCATTTCATTATTATTTGGCCATGTGGCGCTCCCTTTGGTGGGCCCGTCAACATTTCTAAATTAATTAGCCGACGAGGACGAGGGGCTTGGCTGCAGCTCCCGGGTTGAGCAACCATTTTTGACAGCCTCAGCCGAAAAGCGAAGAGAAAAAACGGCAAAACAGGCGAAAAATTTACGAAAAAAGCCATGAAAATGTTCAATGATGGAGGTTTAAAATACCCTGTAATATATATTTAAGAACTAATAATAATAGTTCAGTTAATAGATACAGTAGGGGGTAGTTTTATGGGAACTTCGTAAACGATTAAGTTTTCTTTGCTAATTTTTTCAACCCGAAAGGTAACACAGACAGTTTTAAAGCTGGTGTATTAATAGCTATGCTTCAGACTCCAAAATCATAATACTCTCCGAAAGGGTACACAAATTGAAGAGAAGAAAAGAAAAGCCAGTTAACATTTCGGTAGTCCCTCTTATCTTTGGGCCACACGACGATGCCAGGCGAGACGTCGACAACAACGACAATTTATTGACAAGACAATGGCGCTCAGCGTATGTAATTAATCTCGACATAATCTGAGTAGATAATTTTTGCGGCTCGTTGTTGTTTTGTTTGTTTGTTTGCCGTTGCTTGTTGCAGATGCTTTTTGTGCCTGTGCGGCGGTCTATTTTGGTGTGTTGTGTGGTGTGGTGTGTGCTTGTCTCCTCGTCCTCGCCCGCTTTGGTCATGTTCTTTTATAGCCGGCTTGGCCCGCCTCGGCTCGGATCGGGCCCTGTCCTGTCAGCTTTATGAAGTGCACAGGCACGGGCACAGTCTCGCAGCCCATAGAGGGCTAGGGACAGCGATATTGTCCTTTTACGGCCTTCCCCCGCATCGCATCGCTGGCCTTTTTCAATTAAGTAAAATGCAACAAATGCAATCTGCAAAGAAATGCATTCCATAAACTTTCC
>JAEIIJ010004335.1:0-51764 GCA_018904815.1 Drosophila ogumai
CGCCTACAGAGTAGACTGCGACCTGAACGCAGCGCCTTAGACCACTCGGCCATCCTGACTTGTGGCCTTCGAGTGTCAAATATTCTACGTGAGCAGCGGGCGCCAAAAAGGAAAACAAAACAAATCAAAACCAACAAAAAATTGTGTTTGGCTGTTTGTGTTTACTTTTGTATGCCATATATGTTTGTATATATTCCATAATTAGTTCGATGACCGGGCAGCCTTAGCGGTCATAGGCGTTGATCAACGTCCGCAAAAGATGGAGAGATTAACGTCCGCCCAACCCTGTGTGTCGTCCTGTTCGCCTTGTGTGGATATCTTCTTATACGTTCCAGCACAGACTGAAGATTGTGGAGTTGGGATTGGTTATAAAAATCGCTTACAAATTTCATATACTAGCTGGTGGGCTATATACATACATATTTTTGCAGAAGAACTATATGTTTCACACACTCTCCGTTAATATTGGGGTCGGTCAATATCCCAGGTCAGCAATAAAAACAAATCCCAGCATTCAATATCCAAGAGTAATCTAACCACAATTTAATTCTATAATCGTAATATCAAACAACTTCGAAGAATGAAGTATCACTGCTTGCTTCGTTTTAACTTTTTTACTTTTTTTTTACTTTACTAAACAAACCTAATCTGATAAGGTTTTTATTAACATAACAATTTTTAATAACATTCTCTTATTTCTGGTTAAGATATAGATATAGAATGTTCAAATTCCTGAGATTTCTTTAAAAAGGCGATAGTTTTTCAAGAAGCTTTTGCCTGTATATCTAACAAGTATAAAGTCTTAATTTAATTTCACATTAATTATATCATATCATAATATTTATTTATACTACAAATTTTTACAAATCTGCATCCGTAAGGTTTAAGATGAGCAAGGTGCTTTCTTTCTTCTTCTATTCATATTCGTAGATGATAATCTTTATGTTTTATTAGCTTATTTTGATTTTGTTGATTTAACTACAACTCCTTTGCCTTCTCTGGTATATTTTTAACTTTTTCCTCGATGACATTGGGACTGTCAATCATAGGAAGACCTGACGGGGTGGGGCTTTCAACAAGGGCTGCCACGGATTCTTGAGGTGAAGCATGGGCCTGGGATGATGTGACCTCCGTTTGCTCCCGTTGATCACATGGCAATTGAGGTGGGCTGCTGCGAAGACGCATTTGTGTTTGACGGGCTTGTGCCAGCCTCTGTACCTTTTCTTGGTGCTGCAATAACTTCCACTTCTTACGGGTACCCTTAGGTTCAGCTACCTTCACGACGCCATCCTTAAAAGAAACAATCGGAGACATGGAGTAACGATGTTTCCAGAACAGGAAGTCCTCGGGCGGGGTCAACAAGAAGAAGGTGTGCCAGTTACGCCAACGGGGACGCCTAACGGCAGTGGTCAGGACATTTGGCAGCTGTCTGGGTTGGCGCGTAATGTTCAGATAGAAGCGCCTGCGCAAGCGTCCACTTCTAATAACGTTGATCATATACCAGTTGTGCTGGGTGCGGGCGGAGAACGGATTATGGCGAACGGGCTTAAGCAAAGGCATGATACTTCCCGGGACCTGGATCTCCTCGCCTTCAGAATTGGAGCTCTCCATGATTGGATTTATTCTAACGACAGACGACAATCAACACAAGGCCAACTAAGGTTCCATTTGCCTTTGAACTTGACCCCTCGATTAATCGAATCGAATTCAATCGAATGCGAGTTGCAAGTTGGAGTTTTTTTTTTCCTCCAGGGCTGGAGAGTATGCAAAAAAATGCCAAAATCATTTATCATTGCCCAGCTATTGACACGCCCCGTCAATATCAATAATTGCTAAATACCCGCCGTGATTAATGTCTGGCATCTTTGGCTCCGAATCGCTCGAAACGCTCGACTCGAGCAATTTGCATAATTGCAATTTATTGTAAGTCCGTGTGCAAATATGCAAGAAATCTGCAGCTCTTTAAGGCAACCAAAAGGCCGACGGCTTTTCACGATTCGCATTTGGATTTGTTTAATCTCTGACTGTCTGCTGGCTTCTCAGTGTCTTTCCCCCTGTCATATGCAAATGGCTCCGTCTCTGATTCTCACTCCAAAAGTAAGCCCCACTAATTGCTGGCAACCTCCCGAGATCGGAGAACGAGAAACTCTTTTCAGTGCCAATCGCTTGGCAATCAATCAGTGTGTGCACTCCATCTGACATTGCTGCTAATTGGTTGTCACAGTTCGTTAACATGTTAAAAAGTTGTATACCCTTACGGGGGATTACAATTTTCGACGGAAGTTTGCAAAGCAGAAATGAACCCTATAAATTTTAAATTCCAGGACCCAAGGCGATCTAGCCTTGTTATTGTTCTCTGTTTCTGAAATAAAAAAATGTTGTAGCGATTTGTCTTACCAATTTTAGTTTTCTTTTTATCTTCTCCAGGGTAGAGTAAATTAGTCATACAATTTTTGCTGATAAATAAATAATTCCCAATCGGCTCTAACATCCTTGGGGTGAAGTATCCGTGGCCAGTCCTTGCTAAAAAGTTTTTTTTAGTAAAAATAGTGGGGAGCACATTTGGATACATGTTTGTCTTATTAAGTGCTATTAAATATGTCCTATTACATGTGTCCTATGAAATTAGTGCTAAATAGAAATATATAAGCTTTAATTTAATAGTATAATATTATTTATAATATTATATTTATGTATATAGTAGTCTATATTAATAGTATTTGTTCCGATATCAATTTTATAATAATAATTGTCATGCTATGACCAAAACTAGAAGATTAATTTTCCGCCACTGACCCCCAACAAAGTTCTCTTTACCGAGTTCAAGGGCAATCCCAATTCCGACAACGATCTCTGAGTCTGAATCTCGCAACCCACAGTTTTCTAGACAAATAAAGCCAGTGCCTAAGATTCATTCACGTTTCCAAGTAATTTAACTAAAACGAATTTCGCTATATACCGATGCCCATATGTGTGTATATATTTATTACAGATTAACCCGAGAATTAAATGGCGTGTGGCTTTTATGGTCGCTGGTCCCACGCAAAGTCACGAAAATTGACCGGAGATTTCTCATTGTCGGAGATTTCTCATTTCGCTCAGCGACCACGTACAAATTCTCAAGTTCAGCTGTGGAAAATTGAAATGCTTTGTCAAACCGATTTTCAAAATCTGTGGAAAAAGAGCGTGGGAAGCGTACAGGTAGAAGTTTTAAACAAGCTTATGTTGTATGCTCATGTTTTAAAATTTAAATAATATAATTTTATTAAACGTTTTATAATTACTCTTAAATAACAACAAAAGAATATGTTTTATTTTAAGCAGAATATTAATTAAAAACTTATTTTAATACAAAAAAGAAAGATAAATATAAATACTAATAATAAATTAGTAAAAGAAAATACTCAAATTATTACTGTTTATTTTTTCAGTTATAAATAAATAATTCTTTAATTTTCCTTCCTAAAGTTCCAAGTTCTTATAATTCCTTAAAAATACTATTTCTAGCCAAAAAATAATACATAATAGAAAAGTAATAAAGACAAATATCACAAATAATGTAATGAAAAATTTTTAATAATAATAATTATAAAATAAATAAAAGAAAGGCAACGAATTCTTATTTTGTGGTGTAATAGTTTTTTTAATTAAAAAAAAAAAGTGAAAAGGTCGACAAAAGAGTGAAAATATATTTAAGCTGTTGTAAGCTATTGTTGTTGGTTTTTGTTCATGCCAAGTGGGTCATCACAAGAAGGTGTGGGAGGAAAAGAGGTGAAAAAATGGGCATTGGCACGTTCCAAGAAATTGCAGTGCAAACAACTGCAGACGCCAACTTTAGCTCTTAATTTATTATACCGCTTTAGCTTTTGTTTACTCACGCATGTAAATATATACTTATATAATGTTGTAATCGTTGCAGTTCCCTGAAAAGCCAACACAAGTGCAATAAAGCGAATTCATTGATAAAAGCACGAGCAGCAACGGACAAGTGTGCGAAAAAGAAGTGCAAATAATTACAAAAAACACAGCGATTAAAGTGGCAGATAGTTAAAGCCAAGATAACAGCTGTTAAGTGGCCAACAATAAAAACAAATAACAACAGAGCGGGAGAGGAAAATATCCAAGAAGAGTGTAACAACAAATCAAGAGAATAAAACCAGAAGTGACAGCAGTGATAAACAGCTGTGCTGTTAAAAGTATCTATGGAAGCACAACAAATAAAGTGAAAACATAAAATCAACATAAGCAGCAGAGAGAGCAAACAGAGGTGAGAGCAAAACACACACAAGAAAATAAAAGAGGCAGTGAGAGTAACAGCTCTGATAGTGGGAGTATTAACAGCATTAAACAATAAATACAGCCATCATTAACAGCAAAGAACTATACTATTAACAGCTGTTGCCAGAGATCGAAAAAGTATATTTTCGGAGAGCAGCTGTGAGATTAACAGGCAGAGAGCAACAGGTTTCCCTTGCTCCCCCTGAACCGATCATGAACCACGATCAGCCGCTGCCACAGTCGACTGCGCAGTCGGGAAATAAGTACGCGCCTGGAAGAAGGCTAGCTGCTCGGCAAACGCTTCGATTGGCCATCCCCAAGCAACAGGGTGACCCACAGAGCCATCCCCACCCAGTTGGTGTATTCCGGCCCTCACCGTCCCAGCTGCCACCGGCGCCTATTCTCAAGAGAGTGCCCACAGGATGCATGAATTCCAGCATCAACTCCAGCAGTGGAATACCCAAATCCGCCTCTCCCCTGGAGTCCCACCATCTGCCCAATGCCACGCCTACCCGCTTGAGCTATGGTCTTCCAGCAGCGTGTTCGGGTGGTAGTGGGTGTTCAAGTGCCGCCTCGGCCACTTCCAACTTCCTGGGGGTCCGCAAACCGAGCTTGACTTTGAACTCCTCGGATATTAGAAATAACAACGATCTGTTTGCCTTTCCCAAGGACATGTCGCCCGTTTTGAGTGGTGAGTAAAAAGTTTATAATTTACATAAATTAGCGTACATTTTTTTTAAATTTTAAATAAATTCAGTAACGATTGAACACTTTTCTTATTAAATTCAAAATTGAATTAAATTTAAAATGGACGTTAGTTTATGCGACCTTTCCATCTTACATGTATCACAAACTATTTAAATTTAAAGTTATATTTTTTTTATAATTTAAATTACATATATTTCTTAATGTATCAGTGAATTTAAAAAAACGAAATGGAGCTTTTTTCTTTGACGTTTAAAATGAATATAAAAAGGGATTTATTTTCGAAATTACTTTAATTGTATTTTATATCAATAAATTATACCTGTAAACAACTGAATATGTGCATATGTATTTAGAATTTGTTAAAAAATATACCATAAAAATGTTATAGATACCAAATTCAATGCAAAATATATTAAAATTTATGTACTAATGTTTACCTTGTCCTAAGAGGATTTTAAAACCTTTATTTATAATTGTGATATCATTTTTTTAATTTATTAAATTCCCTCTTCCTTAGAGCATTCCCACTCGCCCATGTTCACGGATATATCATCGGCGCACAGCAATGGATCTCCAACGCATTACCATCAACTGGGCAGATTGTTTAGCCTGAGTCCTTCGAGCATCAGAAGTTACGGAAATGTGAGTACTTTTTTTAAATATAAATAAATATATTTAAATTTATATGGTGAAGAGTATTCCAAGTACGCCTATGTGCCGGCAGTTCAGACTTCATTCGGCCCTTCTGGCTTTATAAATTCACACTCGGAATAATTGCCGATGGCTATTTATAAATTAGCAGAGCGAGCAAAGGTCATGACTCACTTTGGAGCTCTTCTCTTGCTTTATGGTGTCCATAAACTCTCACTCAAGCTTTTGCTGCCCCTCATTCTTGACTTTTCCCAGCGCCTTCATCGCGTTTTAGGCTCATTTTGATTATAGTTTTGCATACACTGCAAATAAAATTCCCACTTTAGCATTAAATATAGTTAAGACTGTTTTTGAGGCTCATAAAGATGATTGCCTAGGAATAAAAGTCCAGAAATTATTCTAAATTCCAGAATCTTTAATACTATTTAGTAATCTCTTTGCTTTTCTGAGTGCACTCTACGCAAACCTTGTCGAGCTTTGCAGTGCCATATTTAAGCAAATACATAACTCACACCTCACACGCGACTCTTTCTGGATTGGGGAACTGATGGGGATTGGGTCTGGAACCACTCCCTGACTTGGCGACTTTCCTAAAACCGGCTCTGGGCAGATATAACTCTCTCTCTATCCCTCACTCACCTTACCTAAATAGGTAGAAAATAGCGTCAACTTAATTAATAAATAACATTTAGCACGTTTTCAAAAGGCAGACGCAGAGAAAGAGGGAAAAACGAGTCCGCTGAGTATATAGCGCTATAACCACATTATTGGATGGATATACCGGGTATGAATAATCGGCATTTGGCGTTGATTTTTAGCATGGGCCGTGACTCGTTAAGCAAATTTCTTGTTAGCGAAATGCTCTTCACAAGGTATATTGATCATTTGTGTGGGTTTGTCTCTTGATATTTTTATTTATTGTTTTATCTCTTTGAAAAGTGATATAAAAAACATTTGTTTTTACAGTTCATAAAGATTAGATGGGCCAACAACCTTTTCATTAATGAAAACTAACCGATGACCCACATATTGGAGGGCATTTTGTTCAAACCTTTGCTGATAAGGTGACCAGCTGACTTACATACATATTTTTTGTATTTTTGTTTATATTTTGATAATAATGATTTGATCTAAGGGGTGTGATTTATGGCACTAACAAGAACACTAAAAAAAGAGTAACGTTTGAATAAAATTTGTTTCGGTTTAGTTTGTTTTTAATTCAGTTCTTTTTTTTTTGTTTTCCTATTAATTTTCTTAACTAAAAAGAAAGTAAATTTATAATTATCTCGAAAGTTACTTCAGCAATCACTAGCATTTTTAGATCTTTTAAAATTGGGTTGGAAAATATACAATGTTATTGTTTAGATACCAAATTCGTATTTTTTAAAGATGTAAATTTATTAAATTTATTTTTTAAAAGGTTGGATTTCTTTTACTTATATTTGTATCTATAAGTGAATTAGTTCCTCGTTTTGTAGTTCCCAAGCAATGTTTTCCATATACCCTCTATAACAAATATTTTTATTTCCAATTTGTATTCCCCCATCGATCTTGCAGGGTATTCCCATGGCCATGCCCCTGGCTGTAGATCAATTAATTTCTTTCTCCTCGGTGTTCTTAACTATTTGACAAGCTCTTCATCGCCGGCGCAACAACGGCAGAACGTGAGCCGAAGATTGTTGTTGAAATAATATGAAGTTGGCTGTGTGACAGGGGGGCCCGAGCATATTAATTAGTGACTGGGTTTGTCGGGGAATCTTCCCGGAGAGCCGCAGAGAGTGTTGTGCTGTGTGGGCTCTCGCCAAGCGGCTCGAAAAAAAAAAAATCGATTAGTACAAACAACCGACGAGGGGCGAATAGTGCCAGTCGGCTCGCGGCTTGTTCACATTATAAAGCTAAAGCTCCCAAAAGGCAGCAAACACACCGAAAAACACACATCAAAATATACAGAGAGAGAGAGGACAGGGGTGTCTGAAAAGCTACTTATAAACGGACGGACAACTGTGTTTTGGGTCTGGCATTCTGTGGTTTTCGGCAAGAATTCCGTATTCAGTATTTGCCGAATTGAGATGCGCAGCGGTTCGTCTCCGATTCCCAGTCCCACATCTCTCTCCCTCAATTCTCCCTTGGGAATCAGCAAACACATTTTCGAGATTTTACATCGTTAGAAGCCGCGCAGAGTTAATGTGATATCCGTATAGCATGGGCAATCGTTTGAGCGGCTTGTGGTGCAAGAAGACAACTTTGAGTATTACCCACACCGATCCCCAGAAGGAAAGCGAGGACAGCAGGAGCCTTAAGGCCCGGAGGAGTCGCAGGAAGTCCAGTGGCAGTGGTGATGGTAGAGGCACCTTTCGCCTCGGCAGTGTGCGACGTTTATCCCTGACCAACTGCGTCTCCAGAGATAGTAACCCCAAGAGACCCATTTGCCCAGAGATCACCATTTCCACCGTGGAGAAGACCTATCAGGAGCTGACCAGCCAGACCGATCTCGATTCCGAAATGAAAGTTAATGCACAGCTCATGCCCACTGTCAAGGTGAGTACCTCCACTCGAATTCCTTTGGTCCGAAAATCAGCAATTATGTCATTTGTTTTTGTTGCTTGTTGTTTGCATCGCTCGGATTTGAATAGCATTAGAAATAGATATGCTTGCCGAGGTAAAAACAAAAGACAAACTTGAATTATTTTGATATGCTACCCAGTTCACGGCCAAATCGAAACAAATTGTGTGAGTTTCGAGTGTGGAGTGTGTTTTTTTCGGAAGGTGTCATTAGCCTCTCAGGTGCTTGTGTGTGTGTTTGTGTAAATGCGGATGCTTGTGTGTCGCGATCGGGATTATCCGCCGTAATTTATTACCAGCATCTAATTGAAATCGTAAACACATTTCTGGTAGACCTTTGTGAAGGGAGAACTGACCAAGGGTCTCCATAATAACTCGTTAGATATCAGGTGAATAATGACGCAATTCAAGCATTTAATAGATTTTCCCTCAGATAGTTATTCGAGCTTTTAGCGTTCAATAATTCGCTTTAAATAACTTGTTACTATCATGTAAACTACTAAAGCAACTTTTTGGGCCTTGAAAGTAAGAGTTAAAAAGGTTAATTTTCAAATAACTCTTTAAGAACCGATTTCTACCTTCATATTAAAAGTATCCGATAGCTAACATATCTAATCGAAGCAGATTAATACCAGATAAACTTGTGGTAAAGTAAATCGGTTTTCTGTATTTAAACGATAAAGACTACTCATAAAAATATTCTTTTATATTTAAGAAAAATTGCCCCTAAAACTAAGAACATTTTTTTATGAATTGAAGGCAACGCAACATAAAACTAGGCAAGCTACTATTAAAAATATGTTTAGGGTTATTTTAGGGTTTATTTTTCTATTTTTCCCAAAATTAGTGCTTTTTTTTTTTTAATTTTCTTCGATTACTATCTTTCTTGTATGTTCTTAAATATAAGAAAAAGCCAGTCCTAACTAAGCAGTTCATATATTAATCTGCCCTCAAAGTCCTGTTAATCAGTGAAAACCCCCAGATAAAGCATAAATTACTTCAGTTCGAAAAGCAGAACCCCAAGAAATTAACTTATGCATTCGATTTAAGGTCTGTATCAAGGAATTACATTATATTCCCTGGCCAGCACTCAAGTGACCCAATTCCGAGTCACAAATAAATCACAAAAATCAGGGGAAGTGAGAGAGAAGGAAAAAAACGTGTTAAGCACGCTTTGCATATAAATAAATAAACAATCTCTGAGGGGAAACAGGGGAGAAATGCATAAAAATCAATTACGCATGAAAATTCCAATTGAGAGAAAATAAAACGATAAGCCCGCGGACGATGATGAAGAGCATGCGTGGCTCTGGGCTTAAATCGGGAAGAAGGCGTGTCAACTCTTTTTTTTTTCTTACCTTTTCCTGTTTTTAAAGATATAGTAGGTAACGTGTTGGAAGTTACGTCTTAGATGCGGATGCAAAGCTCCCACGATGGTGAGTCAGAGCTGAAAACTTCTTCGTCGCAATGCGATCGGTGCAAGTTGTTATTGCCGGAGATCCAATCACGGCTCTGATGATGACTCACAGATGTTTTAGGCGAAAGCCTGAATGAATTGGATACATAGATACACCAGCTGAGATACAGATACAGAGACACGTAGTAAAGAAAATACAAATACAGTGAGCACTTGATTTAATGGAGAAAATTGGAGGAATATGAGTGACAAATATATTTTCAGTATTTTGAATTTCATGAAATTTTATAAAACATTACTTACCTATGGTTATATGAGAATTCGCTGCTTGATGCTTTTATAATTCCCAATATGTTATAGCATTAAAAATATTCAAATTTATGAATTTGTTATCTTCTTATAATTGATTTTTATTCAAAACAAAATTTTAAATGTTTAAGAACTGTTGAATTACTTATCCGAGAAAATTATATTTAATCTTAATTATCATTAAAAGAAGTTTAATATTCTTTAATTATTAAAACGCATAGTTGTTTCCATTCTCTAGCGACCCCTGTTAATTGCGAATAAACAAAAGTATCTTTCCATTTTGGCTTGGTTTTTTGCTGAATGGGCAAATGACTCAGTTGAAGGACTTGGCACTTGACAAAGTTGTGATTAATTTAAAAATTTCTTTAAATATGATCAAAGGAAAGGGAAAAGTGTGCCATTTTAGTGACTAATCCGTTGAGCCAAAAAGCGAAAGTATCTGAAGGATGCGTTGGATTTTCGTGGACAGATTGGTGGGAAAGATGATGGATGAATTAGCTCAGCTGGATTGCATAACGAGTCGCAACTGGCCTTGCTGCGAGTATCTGAGGCTACCGCAGATACAACTTGTTCAGAGTATCCGACAGATGCACAGATACCAGCTGTAGGTGGCGCGAACGAACTCTTTACATCGGTTCAAGGCATTTTATTTCATTCAATCGGATTTTGTTTGGAATTTCCTGAGCCGCCAAATTTTGCTTATTTTCGCTCCACTTTGCCATTTCCTGGAAACGCCAAATGCGAGCAAAAAGCATTCGATAAACAAATACCAACAAATCAATTAGATTGAAAGAAAGCCAGAAAATACACAAAAAACAGAGAAGCGGAAAAAAACATGTTAAAAGATTTTTAGCCATTTAAAACGCACGTGTCGGCCAATATCGAATCGATTTTCGAGATGATTTCTGTTTGCTTAGACCGAGTAAATAAAACAAAATAGTCGTACAAATAAATACAAGTTGGTAAATATAAACAATGATGCGGCCGAGAAGCTCAATGCTAGGTGGGGAAATCATACCTAGATTTCCGCGAATAAATGCCTCGCAAATCGTTGCCAAAAATGCCAAAAGCGAAAGATGTAAAATATATAAATAACAAGAAATCAAATTAAATGGTTTTTGCATCGGAGCACGAAACAAAATGCGCCAAAAACGTCAAGTAAAAACAAGTTGTTTTGGGCAGACTCTGAAAAAGAGGATCACTTGGCTCTCTCTCACTCCGAATTCTCCGTCTTTCTCTCGGGGGATTTCTCCGTCTCTCTCTCTCTTTTTTCGAGGCATCGAGTCAGAAAATAAAATTTCAGGCCTCAGTCTTGTGTCGAACACTCAAACGTCGAGTTCGTAGAGCGCTATCGAAGACAACGACAGATACAGATACAGATACAGATACAGCAACAAAAATAATAAAATCTACAAAGAAACCACAGCGAATGCCTTAAAAAAAACACAATAAATCTATTGTTTAAACGTATTATTGTGAAATAGCGAAAATGTCCAAGGATCGCTATAAATCCAAGTGAAAAAAGTGCGTAAGGCGACAGCATAAAATATTTCCATTGAAATTTATCGAAAGCTATAAATAAATGAAGAAAATGTATGCTTAAAAATAAAATTAATTCTTTTTGTCGTCACATGTGTGACGTTCGAGATACAGAGAAGAGCATGTGGAAAGTGTCTGATAAAAAATACGCATAAAATTATAAATAAAGTTCTTTACAATTGCATTTTCCTTCGAATTTTGAGCAACTTTCTCGAGGTCTTCCCAAGAAAACTACAGAAATTAGCACTCAATCAGCTCAAGTGACGCAAATTAGTGCGATAAATAAAAAACAAATTCGTGGAATATTGATACCAAGAATTAATTCGAAAATCTGACTTTCAAATAACCGAAAATAAAAACTAAACCGTTTTTTGTACAACCTATAATTTCCATTAAAATGCAATACATTTAATAAACAAGAAAGGAGTGCATGGCTCACAGAAAATTCAAGAATAAATTTCCATAAATTGCTAAAATACATATCAAGTGGGCTAATAAACGAGTTAACAACAGAAAACCAGTTCGACGAATCTAGAAGCAAACAAAAACAAATGTCCGACCGCAAGCAGCTTGGAAAAACTGAAAACCACAAGTTGAAACTGTTGCGTAGGCTTTTCGTCGCCTTTGGCAGACAAGAAATCAATCAGACGGACGCCCACATGGGCGCAGTAATACCTCGATAACTACTACGCAGGCTTAAAAAAAATTTAAATAAATAAAAGTGCAACAGGAAAGAGCAAAGAGCGGTTAACGCCTTTTTGTTGGCCTTTGCAGTTGCATTAGCCAAGCGGAAACTCATTAGCCAGTTACATGAAGACCCCGAACGGAAGTGGGGAAAACCACCTCACGTGGGCTTTCCAGCCCCACATGTGTGTGTGTGTGTGTATTAGTGTTTTCTGGCTTTTATAGGTGGGCTTTGAACTTGTCCCACGCCCCCAGAGGTGTGAAAAACCAGACCAAAGTCGAATCCGAGTCAAGGTCTGGTTTCAAAGAAGCTGTAAATGTTATACGTGTCTTTGAAACTAGCATTTCATTTGCATCTTTGGCGGCTGCCACACAGATCTTGAATTTTAGGTTGATGGAAAATTCTGGAATTTCTGTAATAAAGGGCGTGGAATTTCTAGAAAGGTTTCTGCTTTTTATAGAGCATTAAAAGATCGTAAAGAAAAGATATAAATGTAAAGGTTAATCTTCTAGATTTTATTCTCTATTCTGAATAGATTCTTCTTTGTTTTGGGTAGAGAGTTACTTTTATTGTTATATATTTTTTTATAGAAATTATAAAATAGTTTGTAAAAGACATCTTAAGATACTTTAAAGCAGGCATCTTTATACAAATTTCTCCCTCTTAATTACTTGGCTATTTCAAAATTAATGAAATAATTTGGGAAAAGATCGTTAAGAAAAGATAAATGTAATGATTATTTTTCTAGATTTTTTTCACTATTCAGAATGAATGCTTCTTTGTCTTGTATGAAGGCCTGTTTTTATTGTTAGATTTATATTTTATATAAATTATAAAACAGTTTGTAGAATACATCTTTAGATACTTTAGAAAGATTTCTCTCTTACTTGGCTATTTCAAAATTAACGAAATAATTTAAGAAGAGCTTAGTATATATTCTGGCCTTGCTATGTAGGGAAATACTCAGAAGTCCGTGCCAATTCTAGCCGTAAAAGGAGGGCTTAATCAGCCGCGCTTATTGTGTATTATGTATCTTGCAGATACATTTGTCACCGGGGGCACCGCCAGGCACGGAAACCAGTTCTGTGGCATTTCTTGTGTAAGCCTTTCCCCGCTTGGCCTGGCTCTTTGTGCGTGAATCTTTTTGTGGCTTTTGGCTGGCGCGTATCTTTCGGCTAACGGTTGCCAAAAAGGCAGACGAAATTGGAAAAAATACAAATAATACACAAAACCAGATGCTTGATAATTGTTTACGCGCCGCAACAATGCCGAAAGAACAAACACCTTCTGAATGCGATTATGCGCGGATAAATTACACAGTTTCGTCTGCTGTATTTTCTGTTGTTAACCCGCTAGGAATGCTAATTGTTGAGCTTGTTAATAATTATATAAATGAAATATGTTTTTGTTTTTGGCTGCCTAGAATTCCTAGGAAAAATGCCAACGAACCCCCCAAGCACAGCAGCAGCCCCACAATAAATAAAAGTAAACAAACGGAGAGTGCAGAGGGAAAAACCCCCTAAACAGTGATTGAGTGATTCAAAGTCGGTAGTTTCCATATCGAATTAAACAAAATAAAGTGAAGTGAATAAAGAAATAAGCAGCAACCATGGTTGTCACCTCCACCAGAAGTCCACTCTTGGCGCAAACACAGCCTGCAAGTGCCACCTCGAGTGGCAGCCACACGGCAGCCGCCATGCGATCCCGTCTCATATTTCCCCGGCAGCATTATCAGGTAATTGTCAATCAATTCCCCTACCCCTTTGTTAATAGAAATCAGACATTGGTCCCCCGAAACTCGCTCACAATTGTGAGAGTCAAGGGTTTAGTGTTTGGAGTGCAGGGTACATTAACCCCGCGGCGCCGACGACGCGGTCCAAAATGACCAGACGACGGAGCAGCGCTCCTAATGGCCAGTGAAAGGCACAATAGATTCAGAGACGCTCGCTCCGGAGGAGGTACCTACGTAGTATATAAAAACATGATTTTATTTATGATTCTCGTATGCTATTTGTGACGCAACGGCATTCGGATTTTTTGTTTGTGCGAGACACCAGACATTTTATAAAGAAAACGGAACATCAAAGTCTTTCCTAATTGACCTGCACTGCACTGCGGGTGGAATTCCAATGAAACTGCAGTTTTTTTTTTGTTGTTTCTTTGATAAGGGATTTACACACATTAAAGGAAATGCATCCGGTTTAAATATGGAATAATTATGAAATAGTAATAAATTGTTTTAAAGTTATAACCACGTTTCTTTTGATAAGAAAACTGATTTACTCGTTTACTTATAATTTTCTTACAAATAACAATTGGAATTCTGCGAAGTTTAAATATTTTTGACTTGTTAATTTATAATTTTTGTATAGTTTTAAAAGGATTTATGTAATATATCTGTTATTATTCGATATTTTAAAAGATATATATTAGAAATATAGAAACAAACAAATATAGCACAAACATTGATCTCGTTTTTAGTCGAGTTAAATATTATTACGATAAGCTGACTAAACCTTAAGTTAGCTAAAATATTTATACAACAATCTTAGATCGCTAAACAAAAGAAAACAATATGAAAGATATGATTATTTTATAAAATATGGCGTTTTAGGGTTCTTTAAGATGCACTTTTTGTATCTAAAGGATGTCAAATTAAACCAAAGACCCCATTGCATTTCTAAACCCCTTGAAGGCCAGTTTCCTCCGGCTGTAAATGTCACTTTAAAGTTTAAAGGCCTTACGAGCCTGCCACCCGATATGGCCGACATAAAACGCACTCAAACTGAAAGTTGAAACGCATATATATCGGTGCTTAATGCCATGCATTTAATAACCCGAAGCTGAAGCTGTGGAAAATAAACTACCATTTTCAGCCTTTCGAACCGGCGTGTCGTTGGCAAATCCCGAAAACAAAACAACACAAAATACAAACCATTAAAATTGCCGGCACATAAATCGAAACGAAATCGTGTCTATTTGTTTATAATTAATTTCATGCGGCTTTTGTTTATTGAGAGCCAAATGCGTCGACTGGAAATGCGTCAACTGCAGTTTCCAATCGTTCATTATAAAAAGGGTGGCCCCCCCATTCCAGCCCACTTAAAATATATCTATATCTATACAGATCGAAGCAAGCAACATCTGCCGATTTGCACTTTCGACCTGGCCCAAGGAACAACTGGGGCCCTCTTAGATTGCCCTAGGATTTCGTTTCTGTTCTCGAAAAAAATATATATTTAGTTGTTTTTGAATCTTTGTTGTGCGCATTTGCTGGGACTTTTTGTTTTGTTTTTGGTCTCGTTCCAAAGTGGAACCGAATGTTTTATTTCTGTATTCTGCTTTCCATTGCCTGTTGCCGCGGCGCGCCGTCGACTTTGTCTATATAATGTTGAAAAACTACATAATTTGATTTCCAGTACGTGCCTCTTTCGGCCTGCCTCACTGACTGTCGGCGGCGCCGTTGACGTCAATTGGGGGAACGGACAGGACGGACAGATCAACGGACAGATGAACGGATGAACGGACGGTTGGAGCAGGAGACCCTGCCTTGGGATCGGGGGACTTACTTTTTGCCCCCAACCATTTCTCATTTTGGGGGGAAAACAGGGCCAATGTTAAGATAATTTTTTCGCCCCTTTCCATCTGTTTATAAGACTAAAAGCTATCGGTGGGGGTAACTAAATTTTTATTATTTTACTTGATCTAAGTGTAGGAAAGTGGTTTTTACATTTTGAGAATAACTTAAGGAACAAATAAAAATTTTAATAAGAAGAAATGCTAGTGGCATGTAGTGGCAAAATAATTGTATTATTATTATTTATGTATATTTACTATATTTATATAACTAAAGATCTTCGTTAATTAATAATCGATAATAATTAAAGAAACTATATTCGTAAGGTTTAATAGAACTTAAAATTTAATCTCCAATTCTCGCTAATAAATTTCTTATTTACAAGTCTATTAAATCCACAAATTTATTAGGGTTTCGCTACAAATAGATTAATCTCTGGGCTTAATTTTTTGTTTACATCCATTTGAAAAGCAATTGCCCAGTGATTCAGAATATTTTCAGACCAAGCGAAACACCACATCAATAAAAACCATTTACCAAATAGCCTTTCATTTAATTTGCTGACTTATGGCACCAATTTCGTAGATGTTTTCCCAGATAAAACGACTGGTTGGACCAGTTCAAAGATGTAATTTATGAATGAATTCAATTAAGATGATTTTCCGTAGATGTTGGGGTTGGGGAAAACCCCAGAGACCGGAGGCGCCTCCGTAGATCTCACACGGTCCACTTAATCGGCGGCTCAACTCAATTAGGAGATCATGAGGGAGAAGCTTTAATTCAAATTTGCAACGGTTGTGCGGGCGAGAAAGAGGTCGAGCTAAAAGAGGGAGAACGAGAAGCCTGCTCTTTATAAACAAACTGGGAAATAAGTAATTAATTATTCTGTGTTTTACTTATTTTCCACACATGTTTTTTACTTCTCTCACAGCAATAAATGTTTTTTAGGGAATTAGAGAGGAAGAGAGGGAGATTTTGTAAACAATAACAAGAGCAACAAGTTCCAAAAGAGCTTTTTTTGAGCAGCTGGCAATGCCATTTTGCTCTCCGCCAGTGTTGTTAAATTAAAAAGCCCTCCGAAAGCCTGTTTCTCTTCCTCTCCCACTCGCTCTTTTGTTTGGGGTGGCGGCGAGGCGGCAAACAAGTTTACTTTTTCCCTGCTTTTGCGCTTTTCATTCAGTTTTCATAACTCAGTTGTGTTCGTCGCCGTCGCGCGTGCAAAAGCTGAAATCAAATCGCAACACTCGAGTGCGGGCTATATACTAAACAAAATCGCACGCCCACTAATAAATCACAATAAAAAATAATAACGATTATTTTATTATACGGCTAATGTGCAAACGCTACTGAAATATAAATAAGAAGGAGATCGATTAAGATCTGTAAGAATGCTAGTGAAGTGTGAACATGTTGATCTTGTAAAGTGAAAATTAAAGGTAAAACTTTTCTGAAATTTTTAATCCAGTGAAAATGTATTAAAAAATATTTTAAAGAATACAAATTTTAAAGTTACAATAATTTGTAAAATCTTAAAGACAAAGCAAGTATCAAAAATCAATCTTTTTAGAATTTTTAGCCTTCGATTTAAAAAGAGATGTAGAAATATAAAAGAAATAATACTATAATTTTTAGAGTCAACATGTATAGTGAGGATACATCTTGTTTTTCTATTTTAAAAGTTATAATTTGTCTATTATAAAATTAGCTTGGTATTACAGGTTATTTTAAAGATTTTTATTGTTCAGAAAAATACTTTTTATCTACAAAATTGTAAACTTTTATCCACACGGGATGTATAACACAAATATTCCTAATATTTCCTACACATACACAGATTTTAGCAACAGGAAATTCTGTTGGAAACTATTCCGCTGAAAAGACATAAAAAACGTGTTATTGTTTATATTAGGGGTACACAAACCGCCCTGCTATATTATACAACCCCTTCCATCCACCCGGGGATAGGTAATGGATAATGTATCTTATAGATAGTTTTGCGTAGTTGCCGCTCTGCCCGGTTTTCATGGTCGATTGCCTCGATTATGCTTTCCGATTGCACTACTTATAGAGGCAGAGCCCATTAACTCGTACAATTTGGCACTTTTACCTGGTCTTCGCACTCACTCACTCACCTGAGAGATTGCCCAGATTGGCTGGCAGTTTGCCCAGGTGAAAAGAATCTGCGAAACCAGTTTTGATTCTGTTTTGTACGCTGTCTTACATAGATATGAGTTGAGTATGTTGGTGAAATGTTTTCTGGTTTCGCCGTTTATTTATGGCTTATCTCAGCCAGCAACGCCAGCAATTGTTATCGAATCGCGAGCGCGCGCGACAAACTTGTCCCAAAGACATTGGCCCGGCCCACGCAATCGGGCAATCAAAGTGTTGGCGAAAAGGAAAACACTCCCTCGCCCAAACCCCACATTGCAGGGATTGCAATCTGACCCGACGACCCCGCCCACACTCCCGAAAAGTAACATCCCGCACTGGCTGGCAGACTTTGTTACAATGAATTCCATTTCAAAAATGCGTCATTAGGTTCGAGTAAGAAAAGGGGGGAATAGAATGGCGTCTTGCTAAAAAAAACAACCCTTGCTCTGGGAGTTGTTTAAGAAATTTGGTTTCTTTAGGGGGGAAATTCAGGTTTTTATAGGTTCTTGATCCTGAGACAAATTTAATTAATTATTGTTGATTTATTATTTGGAAAAGGATATCTGTTAGTTTGAAGGAAAATATGTACATTCACCCCATCTTGACCTTTAATTGAATTCTTATCTTTAAGACTAGTTTTGAGCTTTGCTAGAATTCAGTCACAAATAAAAATGTTATTAAATATTGATGATTTATTATTTGAAAAGGATTTGTTTGTTGATATTAAAATACAGTCACCCCATCCAGACCTTTAATTAAATTCTTATCTTTAAGCCTAGCTCGGAGCTTGATTAGTTAGGTTTTTAGTCACAAAGGGAATTTGCAATTTCATGCAATGGCGAAATTACACTTTAAAATATTAATCACAACTAAATTGACTCAGCTTGTGGTTAAGATTAAATTGTCAGCGATTGACTGGAAATAACTAAATAAATAAAATATGAGAAGTAGTCAAGTAAGCCATATTTTGAAGCTACGATAAATGTGTCCAACATTTTAACAATTTAAGAAATAAAAGCTTAATGATTTTACTATTTATAATATATTTAAAAACATTTAAAATGTAATTAAATATGTTTAACCTGCTAAGAACTGTCACTGTTTTATACGTTGTTATTAAAATCCTACCTACAAAAACCTTATGTTCTATGTTAATCACATATCTCTTTCTTTCATTCCTCTCGATTTAACTTTTGGCAGTGCTCTCAGGTGAGTCGCACACCCACACAGTTGGCTAAATGTAACGTCAAATTCGAGTGCATTAGATTAATCTTTAGCTAATGAGACAAATTGCAGACGCTACTAATTGCCAGTCCCTGTGCCGCAGCAACAGCTGCAGTTGCAATTCTTGTTGTGCCCCAAACGAGAAAAGAAACAAATTCTGAGATACAATCACTGAAAATCTCGACAATGGCATTGGGCACTAACCTTGAACCTGTGCGATTTTCCGCTGGCTGTGCCGCCTTTAGACTTGATTTTCCTTGGCTCAGCGAATATTGCATTATCTATTGCAATTTGAATAGAAAAGCGAGTTTGCTGGCGGAGCGGAAATACCGCTGGCTGCCTGTCATCGTAAATATTCTCCCGCTTTATTTTCATCCAATTTGCTACTGCCTTTGAGTGCTCAAATTGCATTGCTCGTCGCCCATTTGGCAGGTGCACAGGTGTGCGGTACAGGTGCATCGGCTACAAATTATTGCTAGAAAAGCTAAGACTCAGACGCGGAGGAAAGTGCAAAAATTGAATTACTAAAAAGTTGGCACAAAGTAAGTGCCTCCCGCGAAGGCGACAGTAGCGAAAAGACAGTGAGTGCTGCAAGTATACAGAGGGTGTTTCAAGCTATTAGCAGAACTTGATTTATGGCAGCTCCCTCCGTTCATAAAAAGGTCGTGTTTATGTTGTACCCACTACAAGTTAATACTTAATAGTTTTTTGAGAGCCAACGACGACCTTAAAGGCTTTGTAGAGTTTGTTAAACACTTGACTTTGGGCCTAGTTTTGCGATGTTTGTAACGAGTTTATAAACTGTGGCTTAAACAGATTAAAAAAGATACATAGGGTGGGCTTAATATTGAAAATCAATAATAATAGATGCTACAGAAATTTCTACCATTTTTAAAAATGTCTTAAAATGTATAAAATTTAAGCCACAAAATTTAATATTACATAAAAAATTTACGCTGAATACAATGACCCTTAAAATGGGCATTGAACACTTATAGATACATTTTTAAGGGGTTTAAAAATGCTAGGGACTGCTACAGCACCATATTTATATTCTTCTTTATTTATGCAATGAAGATAAACATACATTCCGAGAGTGTGGAATTATACAAGAAATATCTGTAAATAAAATGGATACATTTTTGATATATTCTATATCAAATGTAGTAAATTATTTTCTTAATCATAATAGGGTAATCATTATATTTAAAAGAAAACATACATAAAATAACCCATTAAAGCTTTATATAGCTAATTATCAGAAGCTAGTTAAAGTGCCTTCATTATGCAAATTTCCTGTTTAATTTCTGACATTTAATTTTAATTGTTAATACCTAATGTTCATATTCTAATGAACTCAATCTTTTTTAAGTCAATATTAAAGGATGTTTCTTATTATATTTCCTTATTATCTTGTCGAAAAGGTAACCATTTTTCCATTTGTCAACAGCATTATGGCCTCTTTTTATTATTTTCCTCTCATCCCTTTTGTTTACTCTTCCAAAGGAGAATTCATCAATTTTTTTACACTCACTGTTTGCACTTCCAGCTTGTTTATCGCCTTCGCGCCCACACATCGGCCTCAACCTACGACCTGAAACCCATTGGGGAACAGTCTCTGTACTTGTTGTCTCCTCTTTCTCGAGATGTCACTCTGCCCACACTAGATCTTTGCTTTACAATTGTGCTTTATATACATTTATTATTGTTTTTGCAATTCCTTCCCTTTTCTCTGTTCGTTTTTTTCTTCTGTTTTCATTTCGCATTTGAATTTTGCCGCCCTAGAACAATAAACTTGCTTCATGAGCGAGGAAAGTCTCAGTGTGTGTTTGTTTTGGGGATTAAGGAGAATGTACTGGGAAAAAATGTTGGTTTGGAAATTGTTAATGGAATTTGGAATTTTAAAAATATAATTTAAAGCTTAAATGATCAAAATTTGATCTTACAGAAGAACTTTTTTATTATAATTAATTTATCCACTTGATATAATGTAATAAATTCGGGAGGAAAACTCATCTTCTTATTTGCTACCTATTAGACTTAAATATTTTTATGGTTTTATAGTGGGGTATACTAATAATTTATAAATTTATCTGAATCAACGATCATTTCAAATTAAATAAGATGATTAAATGATATTAAAGATCCCATTATAAAGAGATCATATATTATAATTATAAAAGCATTATTATTGAAAGTATTCTCCCAGCAAATACCATCAAATTGACCTTTAAGCTCGCCTCAATATTTTGTACTGTGTTTGTGCGGAAAAGCGGGAGGTTGGGAGCTTGAAAAGGGGGTGTGGCTTTTGCAGCGACTGCCACTACTGTTGCCAGCAAACACAAACAAAGTTTGGCATTCATAGATGAATGCCAGGGACTAATTAAACAATAATAAAACGCAAATAAAGCAGACAAGACAAAGCATTTTATGGTGTTGCTGCCACCCGCAACCCTTGCCCCGATCCCCCCTTTATTTTCGTATCAGCAGCGCCCAAAAATTATTGTCACGAATACATTAAAAATCACTCAACCGTTGTCTCGTGTGCCAATTTTTTTGTTGTGATCCCCCCTCCCTCACTTTGTTCTTCTCTCAACAATTCTTGCAAAAATGTTGTTCTTCCCCGCCCTCCCTCACCTGCCCCCCTCGCGCCCAAGGAGACAATTTTAAATGTGGTGTTCATTTAAATCACATAAAAATCAAACAAAAAGGAACATAAAAGCCAGTCTATTACGGGTTCTGTTTTCTGTTTTGCCTCCCCTATTTCGGTCGTATGTTAATTGATAAAGTTTTATAACTTTTTAATGAAATAACCGAACGAAGGCAAATCCGTACAAAAAGAAAACTGCTAACCTTGAAAGGGTTTTAGTGTTGGAATTTGTGAGTAGTCCTCAAAAATAATGCGTTGATAAATCAATAAAACTCTGTTAATCATCAAGTTTAAAATTTAAGATAAAATATGACTTGAGAGCTTTAAAGTGTCAAAGAATTACGACGACCTGGGAATACCCTTGAGTATAATTATTACATTTTTTACGAGCTAACAGAATAATAAGCTGTCGTAAAATTAATCGAAAAATATTTGTAAAGGAATTTTAAATGGAATTTAAATACTATGAGTTTTCAATTGAATTGTTTAAATGAATATGCTTAGAACTTAAAGAAGTTTTCATTTAATAAACCTTTAAATCGCTTTTGTTTAATTTTAAGTACAACATAGTATATTTTCATTCGTACCACATAAATCAATCTCCCTGTCAGAATTCCATTATGTGAAATACCTTCTTCGTTTTCGTTTTAATAATAATTTTTAAACAAAATAAAGCCATCAGTTAATTTATGCAAAATGGCCATAACTCAAAGCGACAGAGGAATTCACCTCAAAAAACAAAACAAACAGCGAAAAAATCGTTTCTTTTTTTCACTTTGGCTGATTTGACAAATGACAAAAATAATGATAATACCAGTAGCCACCTGCTATAACAGCCCATAGGGATGCTGAGGGGGAATCTCCTCAGATGCGATTGTTATTGTCCAACTCCGACGACAGCTGTAAACTGTCAACGCCAGCAGCTGCGAGATCTCAGATCGGAGGAGATCGGAGGAGATCATGCAAATTAGTTGGCCATCGGATATTAAGAAATTAAATATTCATAATTTGTGAAGAGTTCGTGGAAGTGGCCATTGAATGTGTTTAATTGAGACTTATGAGGGGAAAATAAACAATTAAGCGGGCTTTAAATACCGAGAAAAGCGAAAAGCCATTGAGTGTGGGGTGTGGGGTGCTCCTCTTCCATGTTTTTTGGACAAGAGTTCAAGAACCTTGCTCACCTTCGGTTTCTCTTTGTTTGGGGCATGCAAAACCCTCTAAGGTCGGCACAGGTTTGGGGTAATTACAGCCAAAGGACAGCCGTACAGTGGTCATGACATGTGGCAGGCGACAGGCTGTAGGCGCCACATGGATACTTGGCTTTGGGTTTGGGGGGGGATATGGGAAAATCGCGTGTTTCGGCCGCTCCCAGCTGTGAAAAATGGGTCGCGCGTGACAGTCAAAGGGGGTGGAGGCGGTGGTGGAGGAGGACGGGGGTCAGGACCACGACCAAGCCGAGCCGGCCAAATCCGGCTAAAATCAATAACAAGCACGCAAATACTTAAGCCCCTGGCTCAGACTGAATCAGCGAATCAGCGCGGCGCTCTTAAAGATATTTCGCCAAAAAACGTAACATACACGGTTTGGCTGGTTTGTTACAGAGAGAGAAAAAATATAAAAGCTTAATGATGTAAATTAAAATTTAACAAAATCAGAGTCCAGATAAATAAATAAGTAATTTAAATTTATTGAATAGAAATTGTTTGAGGAAGAATAATATTATAAATAGAACTTAACCAAATCTGAGTTTCTTTTAATTTTTTGTTCGTATTTTTATACCTTATTGTTAAATATTTTTGTTGCTTGTAAATTGTATTATGTAATTTCTAAATTAAAAAATATGCAGATTGTTTTGTCAATAAATTTGTATAATATTTCCAACAAATTTGAATATTAATCACATGCTTTTTTTCTCTCACACTTTAATTTTTTTTGACAAACTTAAGCTCTTTAGACAATTTATAAAAAAGTATTAATAAAATTAATCAACAATAAAGACATTTCTCCAAGCTAGACGCTTTAATCTGGGGACATGTCAATTTGATATTTTATCAAAATGATTTTTAATATTTTTTGCATATTTCTCTTATCAACATGTGACAATTTTATGCTGATTCGAATAGATAAGATTCTATAATTTTCTTAAGATGTTACCTTTATTTCTCTTTGTGCAAAAATTGGCAAGAGTTCCGCCTGTGAACCTAGTTTGGCGACGTTTTGTGTGGGTTGAAATGCGTCAGTGTTTGGATTAAAACTGCTGTGGGCCAAAGAAGCTGCCAGAAAATACAGCAAATCTGTGATAAGTCAACAAGAGTCGTGTAAACATCGTCGGCAGCAGCGGAACCCGTCAAACCGTAGTCGTCAAAGGAAGATGTATTTTCGCATGCATTGAGCATACTCCTCCTCCTCGCTTGGTTGCAATGGCCTCTGCATACAAATCAGGCGAAAGAGTGTGCCGAATGTGATAAATGACTGATCAACTTGAGTTATAGGCACTCACAAATGATGCTTGACTTGAATTACCTTGATTTCCACAGCCTTTTTCCAATCGAAACACATAATATTTCATCTAATGGGGTTTCGTTTAATGCGGGGCATAATGCACTTTTAAGCAGTTACATGTCAGTTACATTTGATTGTGAACAGCTATCTCTACATATATATGTACATGAACATAAAAAAGTATCGAGGTAAAAGTGGATTAAAAGTAAACGTAAAATAATAGTTTGTGTTGCACAGCAGCAGCAGCTTAAATAATACAAACAAGTTGGTCTTAATACAAGTAAAGATCAGTAAGTAACAATAATTGCACATAAAGGAACATTATAACTTCACGTGTACATACAAGTATGCAGAAAGTACAAAAGATCTCCGAGTAAATATATATATAGAAAATACAAATAGATATCACACACGCACACTGTCCAGGGGTGGCACAGAAAGGGCCAAGGGTTTCAAATCAAGTTCCTTTTGAAATCCACAGCGATTTATGTTTCGCCACCCCTGTGATTAGTAGATCGACTAACACACACATATATTCGTTTTGCTTAAGTTTATGCCTTGATCTTGCGGCCCAGCTTCTGAGCCATCAACTTGTGGCCATCGCGACCAGAGGAGCCGCCACTGCCACCACTGCTTCCTCCGTTGTGATTGTGCGACCGGTGCTTGCCCAGTCCGCCATTGGACTTTGTGCGTGTCTCGAACAGGACATCGGAATCCGTCTCCGATTCGGTCAGGGAAGTGTTGCGCGAATCTGTAAAGGAAAACAAATGTTGTTAGCAAATCTATAGATAGAGCTTTCATTGGTAAGGGACTTACAACTGGCTGCCTCTTCATCCTGGTTGCCTATCAAGGCGTACTTTTGCACTTTCTGGCGAAGACGCGGCTTCTTTGACTGCCTGCAAGCGCAGGCAATGCCCCAAAATACTCCTGACAGCAGCAGACAGCCCACAATTACGCCCACAAACACGTACAAAATGGACCAATCTAAAGGACAATAATAAATGTTAAGTACACAGCGATTTCTTACATAAAAGGTTATCTGGTTAACTTACCACAATTGGCCTCCTGATTGCTAAAAAAGTAACCCGCCGAAGGCATCCAAAATGCCTCGCAGATACAGGCTCTCGTTGTGGGATTGCAGCTGCCATGCCCGGAGCAATCGTTCTGGCAAACCGTGGTGCGAATATCCACAAATAGCGCTCCCAGTATGGAGGCGTCCTTCTGGAGTTGAGCCCTCAACTGTCGCTCCACATGCAGGCCATTCAGAGGCTTTCCCTGGCCATCGTTCACATAAAACACCAGAACAGCTGCATCCGTGTGCAGATCATACTTGAGTTCTCTGACCTGGATTTTGTTCTCGTCGCCCAGCAAAAGTTGCAGTTTTTGAACCACCGAATCCAGCTCGGATTGGGAGAGCACAGAGACACCCATGGGGAGAGTCATTTGTACCAGATGGATCAACAAGGGATCGGGATGGACGTTGACGCTTACAGTATCCGAGCTGGTCAGGCCCTGATCATCGCTCACCGTGAGCTTGAAGACATAGCGTCCTTGGACCAGGTTTGTTAGCTAAGGATAAGAGAAAACCAGGTTAATATCAGTGGGTTTAAATTTAACTTTTAACTTACAATCATCACGGGTTGCTTATCGGTGTCTGCCACCACGACACCGGCTGCCAAGCTGTTGTCTTCGCGTGTCCAAATGTACTTGACCACTGCCAGGTCATCCCAGGACTTGGAGCCATTGAAATAGATAGCAGTGGCGGGCAAGGTGATGCTGTGATCTCCGCCAGCATTGGCCACGGGAGGAGCATTGCGTTCTGATTGGGAAAATAATAACATTTTTTTAATTATTTAGGAAGAGAGTAATGAGGTAGGATTGTCCTTACCCTGCACAATCTTCACCCAAGTGGTGTCTGTGGCCGTGTTGTTGTTTTCATCTGCTACGCTCAACTCGAACTCATAGAGACCCAACGTCAGGGAGGTGGCATTGGCAATCTTTGGAAAAGCAAAGAATATACAAAGGAAAATTCAATGGATTTGAGAGCTTCCTTACCGATGAGTTGGACATCAGGATGACTGCATTATTAGGCCCGCTTAGCTGCCTCCATTGATAGCTCTTGATACCTATGTCATCCTTGGACTCGGAGCCATTGAGCAGCACCCAATTGATGGGCAAACTGGTGGTCTACAAGGGAATATTAAATATTAATCTCATCTAAAACTAATGCCTCCCCCAACTCACTGTGTTTGTGCCTGCCTCTGCAATTGGCGGCGAATTTGTTGGCGGCTTCACAAAAACATGCACCTTGGCCGTGCTGGACTGCCCACTGCCATCGGTGACCTTCAGCACAAAGGTGTACATGCCCTCCTCCAAATTGGAAAGTTGAACGTAAGGGGTTCTCGTATTCTGCATATCCACAGCCTTGGCCTCATCACTGGCATCCTTGGTCCACTCCCAGGCCACAATTTCGTGATCATCCGAGCTGGCAGTTCCATTCAAGGTGACATTATTGTTTGGCAGATATAAGATCACCGCATCCCCTGCGTTGGCCACCGGGGCATAGTCGGTTTCCTTGAGGACTGCTATCGTGGCCGTGGTGGAGTTGGTGATGTTATTGGAGTCGGTCACGGTGAGCTTGAAGGTGTAGTTTCCAGGGGAAGTGAGATCCAGCTGAAGGGTGTTCACCTCCGGCAGGACTGGCTGGTAGCCAATCGGACCCGAGATCACCTCCCAGTGCCAGTTGGTGATCTTGTCGTCGTCCGTGCTGGTGCTGCCATCCAATATGGCATTCGTGGTGGGCTGTCGTATGATCTGCTCTCTGGGCGAGATGATTACCTGTGGCGGCTGGTTGATACGGTTTTCCGGCAGCACTGTCACATTCGCTGTGGCCTCGCCAAAGGTTCCATTGTCTCCTGTCACGGTCACCTTGAAGGTGTACAGTCCCTCGGAGAGATTCGATAGCTTCACCTTGGACTTGCTCTGGTCGGAGATGGTGCCATTCATGGGTCCCTTGGGCTGTGATATGAGAGTCCACAGATATTTGTACTTGGTATCGCTGGTCTGCTCATCGGGAACCGTGAAGGCGGCGAGTGTCACCTCCTGCTCGGGCAGTCGAACCTCCTTGGACATCACGGACACCACGATATCCTTGTTCTGTTCGGTCTTTGCAGGCGGAGCAGCTATCTCGGGGGAGCTGTTCTCGCTGGCCGCCGCTGCCACTGCATCCTGCTGCACTGCCTCATTGCTGGTCAGATAGGAGCTATAGGGAATAGCCGCCATCACGCACTTGCGTTGCTTGTTCCAAATGAAACCATTGGGGCAGGTGCACACTCCCCTTACTGCATTCGGCTGAAGGGGCACACATTGCTGAGGCGGCGGACAAGGTGTCTCCAGATCGCAGGCGGTGAACTTGGCATTCTGATCGTAGTAGTTGAGTTCTTCATTGGCCAGAACATCGTTTTCATCCGGTTGGAGGATCAATTGGTTCATTCGCTTGTCGGCCAAAGGGAAGTCGTCGTCCTCGTAAACGGGGGTTTCCTAAGAGGATGAGGTTTGGGATTGTTACTATATAAATTTTATATATTTAAGGAAGCATTTCAAATGTCTTAAGGAATCCCCAGAAACACCTTTTCCATTGATTTAGACTTCTCCCCTCCCAGAATAAAGTTTGGTCGATATGTGACCCAAACTAGCTTTGCGTATATTCCTTTTTTAGGCGAAAAAAAACCCACCTGATTGCGTGCCAAGTAACCCAGTCGCCGCGGCTGCTTCCAGAAATTCAGGGCCGCCTCGTCGTAGGGCAGAATCTCGGCATTCTGCTTGGCCGCCTCTGCCTTGAGTAGCTGCGGCCAGGTAGCCTCGCCCACGGGATTGACCAATACCATTTGCACCTTCTCGTTGGGCAGACGCACCCGCTGCTTGGGCAGGCAGGCCTCGTTGCTCTGGCAGCGGATGTGGTAGCACTTGCCCTTGAAGACCAGCACCACATTGCAGGAGCCGGTGGTCACGTTCCTGGGCTTCTCGCAGCAGGCTTGCAGGCAGTTCCACAGATAGGCCTCTTCCTCCAGTGGCTCCACCGAGTCCGGCTGCGGCTTGTACTCCTCAAAGACACCTGCCTGCTGCTCGTCCCGCGGCGTTGCATTTTCGAAGACGTGGCGTAGCATCCGGGAGCAGACACCGGTGCTGGAAAGAGCTCCAGTAGAAGCCACCGAGGAGCTGTCCGCTGAAGAGGTTTCTTTGTGCGTTTTCTTGCTGCCCAACATGCCATTTTGCGTCGTGACGTCGGCATATGCTGACGCCATCGAGCCAGCGGCCAGCAAAAGGCAGCAGCCCAGAGTCCACACTCGCTCCATCGTTAAATACGGAGTTTCTGCTTCCACTTTTGTACACTTCTCCTGCTGCTGGAGTGTTTGTAACTGGGCAAACAAAAGACAACGCCAAGAGCTGCGATTTTTTCTCTTCCACAACAAAAAAAGTGAGCAACTACTCCAGCTTACAGCTGATTTATTGCCGCAGCCCTGGCAGGTCTCTACTGCGCAGCCACCAGTGTTGTAAGTGGGTGTTTCCAGTGCTGGAGGAGGTGGCAGGTTAACGTTAGATATGGAAGCTAGAGAAAACCATAGAAAAAGCTTGGCGGAAAAGCTCTCTGCTTTGGCGGTTGCTTGGTAACGGTCTTCGGGTTTTTGCTTTTCTTTTTCTCCAAAAATCAAACTTGAATAATTTGCCAAAATATTGATTACGCGATGACGAACAATAAATATATATTTAGTACAATTGAGGGAAGAGTAATAGGTATTACATATTTATAGGAATATAAGTTTATGACATTTTAAATTAGAAATTTAAATTACCTTTTTAACTGTAAAATATTTACTCAAAAAGTCATTTTGACTTAATTTTATTTTTAAACAACATTAAAGATTCCTTAACATGTTTTAAAAATATTTTTGTAAAAGTAAATTATTCAGGGCTACCATAGAATTTCATTTTAAACTAAAATTTTAAAAATAAAAATTAAAATCCATTAAAAAATTAATCAAAACGCTCTTGAGTGTATACAGTAAATTATGTTAATTATGCCTAAATAAAAAGGAGTGGCTTAAAATATATGTATATCCAATCAACAAAACTAACATTTTAGCGTTTAAACAAATTTAAATAGCATCTGATATTAGAGCCAAGTGTGTAAATGAGATAAAACATTATATAAAATATTTTAGATTTTGAATAATTTATTAATTAGTAGGAGCACTAATTCAGAATGCTAATATGCTGTTTAGTCATTATTATTTTTACTTTTTTGACCCCTACTGTAGTATTTACCATACATTGTCTGTGATCCTGCCCACACACACCCCATCACCAGCCATATTGACTGATTTAAATACTAATAAACACACGACCCACGCGCCAAATCGAATTTCACAAATCGTATTGCAGAAAAATTAATTACGTTTCCAGCGAGTGGGGATAAATCACTGCATTGTATTTATGCAAATTTTTAATTGCTCAACACGCAAAGCCAAGCCAAGGAATATAAATCAATGCGAATCGGGCGAATCGAAACGCTGAATCTATGCTGAGCCTGGGGAGTCGGCCGTTCCGTTTGTTGTTGGGCCCCCAAAATCCGTCTGGAAGTCTATTTATCTCGCCATATCATTTTCAAGGCCTTGTTGACGCGTTTTTTATGGCCAGCCGCCGCCAATAATACCTAAAGCTGATGCATTAACTTGGTCACAAAAAAAAAAAGTGGTAAAAGCGTAAACAATATATTGATTACTGGCTGAGAGTTAGGGAGAGTCTCTAGTGGAATATACTAAATATATAAAATTCTAATTGAAATCCAAATTTATTCAATTTATCAACCGTTTTTATACTAAAGATTAAATTTAATTAAGTTGTAGAAACATGGTTTTTGCTCTTAACAATTCCCCTATTTATGGCCCATGAATAAATGCAATCAATAAATCTTATTGAATGGCACGTGCTTAGCATATGAACGAGAGTTTTGAATACTTCATTCCGCAAATACTTAATTGTGGGGGAATTCACATTTTCTATTTGTTTGTCACTTATCACAGAGATTTTTTTCTCTGGAATCTCAGAGAGAGTGTTAAAAGCTGACTCCAACTCATGCAAATATCAGTAGGTTACTCATTGCCATATAAGGAAATTGTTTCTCAGCTATTTTCACTGATAAGCTCGCATTTCAAAGCGGTTTTTCACACGTCTCATGAGTACCCCTTTTCCTTTTTTTCCCCCCTCAGATGACAGACTTCTCGGATAGTTCGCCCAGCGGGGTGCTGAGTCCGGCATCATCGCTAATCGAGAATTTCCACAAGAAGAATGGATCGCCACAGCCCATTGGGGGTGGTGGCAGCACCACAACAGTGGCGCCAACAACCTTGAATGGTTCTGCAGTGGCTGTGGGTGGTGGTGGCGGAGCCGGTGTGGTGGCCACCACCACAGCAAATGGCAGGCAAATCAACACCAGCTCCAGTTCATGCAGTAGTCTTAAGGAAACCTCACACCAGTCCACATCCACATCACAGCAGGTAAGAGTGAATCAAAGTATATCTTAAGAGAAAAGGTTTTATCTATAGATAGGAAACTATACTTGTATCTGTATCTGCAAACATCCTGTTCAGTCATACATTAAATAATATAGCATTGAGTAAGGTCTGAGGTACAAAAGATAAACAATTTTATAACACTTGGATCATTTTATTTAGCAGAATCTTTTAGATGTTTTTTTTAAAAGTTGTGTATTTTCTAATAGCATATTCTTAAATTAATATAATTACTAGTGAAACTCCTGTACTTTTACCTTATACCCCTTATCAAACACTTATTTATTCAATGAAAATTATAGCCAAGAAAAAAACCTAAAAAAGTGGACCAAAGATTTTGAATCGAATCCACGAGAACTCAAGTGCTCGATTAGACAAAATAGAATCTGACGCAGCTGTGGTCATCACAGTTCAGATATCGTAACTGAGCAGTATGGAATCGGGCGTAGCTGGCATAATGCCGCTATTTTTAACGCATTACTTAAGGTGTAAGGAACCCCCTAATCGAGGCAACCTTTCTGGTGGTACTGGAACTGCTCCGCAAACCGATAAGTATAGAGGTTAACACTTGATAAAGGAACGCTGCAGCAGCAGCGCCCTTCTACCCTTGATAAGATTACACCTGCCCCTTTTGGAATTTTATAGCTTCGATGGCGACATTGCGGCTGCTGTAGGACAACAACAGCAAAATCGATTTTATTAATCACAAATTTATTTATTGTTTGGCATTGGAATAAACACTGAAACACCGAACAATTCAGTCAAATATCTAAAGCGGGGAATACAAAAGAAAACGTGCCGTTTCTTAATGACCTGTTAACAAGTTGTTTATGCTCCTTTTACGATTTTCAGCTAGATAAGATACGAATTGGGGTTTTCACGGGAATTTGCATAGCCCTCGCACACACGTTTTTTATCTTCAAGTTTTCCCCGTTTCTATTTTGATAAGGAAGTTGTCAATCAGATAGTTTATCAAGTGTTTCTGACGGACGAAGAGTCTGCTAAAAATAGATACTGAGACATTTGAATTCAATTTTGAAGAGCAGCAAGTTCATCAATGGGTGGCAGTTTTTTTAGTTCCTTAAAAATAGTCTGTGATTTGACAATAGCATTGACCTGTTTCAATTTACTCATATGTAGCATTGATAGGCAGGCTGACCATTAGCTGAAAATAGCCTCTGACCAGATCCAAAATTTCCGCCACCTCTTAATTTACTAAATTAGAACTTGACAGGTCATAATCAAGGTACACATAAAAGTAAATTGCTTTTGTAAAACGTTTATGACACATTTTCCCTCAGCTAGTTAGGATACTGATCCACTGACGCAGTTGTTTGTTGAAGATCTCTGAAGCCTAAACATGTGAGATATTGAGATAGTTTTAAGGGTTTTGACTATTTTAATACTCTGTACCTTATTAGGAAAAGCCTTAAATATATATTAAATATATTTTATGTTGTTTTAGGTATACATTTCATGTTGCTGTGTAGAAGCTATTAATAGATTATTAAACGTTCATAAATTACAGTAACATAAGTTATGCTTTTAACCAAAGTTTTTAAGCACCTAAGAAGTATGCTACAGCGACTTGGCTAAATGTATTAAGTCTGGCTTGGAGATAGTAATTTGAATTTGAAATTAATTATAACAAAACATTTTCAAGTGGAAAAATCCTTTAATTAATTATTAATTGTTTATACTCAAAATATATAACATTCTTTGACAAAAGATGGCTTAATAATAAGTGTCATAATATTCTAGATTTTATAGTATCTTAAATAAATGATACCCTAACCCTTACATGTATATCCCTAAGCTTTATGTATTCCCTTAGTTATTAAACTATATCCCAAAACCAATATCCCCTTCATAAACTTAACAAATACTGGGTAGAGGCATTCGCCACTGTCTTCCTCTAGCCGCGTCTTATTGACTCGCTTTAAATGGGGAGGCTGAGTCACTTGCCGGCGGCAGTCGCCGGCACACTTCGCCGCCATCGAATTCTACGTCAGCCGGCCGCGTTGCCGGTGCCGCTGATTCCGGCCCGCCTCCGGTTCCGTCCACCTTCGCTTTTCTGACTTTGATTGTGTGTGCTCATCATTTTCGCGTTATCTGCTTACATCCTGGTTGCGCGATTGTAGTCTCGTTTGTGGTCCAAGTTCAACAAGCATCTTGGCAATCTGATTGTTATGTGATTTTCACCCCATAAAGCTATAACCTACCAGTACACAAGCTATATATAATATATACATATATTCATTCATGTTCGTAGGAATAAAAATCACAAAAATTACCTTTTGCTTCGGCGAATCGTAGGTCTTCGTTTTTTGTTGTTTTTTTTTTTCAGTGGTTCTGTCAATGATTCGGTTAAGCGATGACAATTTTGGTTTTCTGGTGAAAAAGGCTTTATTTTAATAGAGTTGGCAAACCAATTTAGCGATATGAATTTCACTTTCGCAGAAATTGTTGAGGTAAACACAACCAAAAGAATATAGTGACGGGGCCTAGGAAAATAAAGTGATTTTCATAGGTAGATAGTATAGTCATAATTCATTGGTTAAAGCCTTAGGAGATTGACCAGTTAAAGTAACTATTAATCGAATGAAATAATCAACAGATTAAGTCATAAAAAACACCATTAATATTTATGTCCAAATCCATTTATAGTTTTACAGGATCAATAATAAATAATTAGTATTAATTCAATAAAAACTGCAATTAAAACTCATACCTATAGCAATTATAATAATATTTAAAGCTAATTCCGAACGTGAATATGTCTAGAACAGGTCTAATAAAAACCACTCTTAATATTCAATGATTTTACAATGATTTTAAAACCCCCTTAAATCTATTTTAAAAATATCTTAGCATCTTCAATAATCATTAAAATATTATAAAAGCAAAGTATATTTGCTGAATAATTATGAACAGATTAACACCCTATTATTCAAATATTAAGTGAAAACAAAACAAAGCTCCTCGTCTCACTCGCACTCTTCGCAAAAAAAGGCCCCTCGGTAATCAGAAAAGTAAACAACGCAAATTGAAATGAGCAGAACGAGATACAATCTTCGACAATCCTCAACGAGCTGGAATCTGAAAATCGAACAAAAATAAACCACAAATAATCGACCGCAGGCCGAGAACTCGTTAATTAGAGAAGCTGAAGCTTGAAAAGCTTAGACAAAAACGTGAACGCAGCCCGACTTAGCAGCTGAATTATGGAAATGCAAATTATTCACGGCATAAATTAAAGATTAAGCGAAGGGAAACACAGCTACAAACAAAAAATAAAGAAAAAACACACACCACACACACGAGCAACACTTGCAAAAGTTGTGGCAGAGAGGGAGAGAGCCGCCCCGACTTGTATTTACAATTTGATTTCCTAGAATTCTTCACACACAGGCAACACACCCAAAGCGGCCACCTCCATGTGTTGCCATTTAGCTGCTCGACTGTCTCTTGTTTTTGCTCTCACTATCTCTCTTTTACACTTGGAATATAAATTATAAATATAGCGAGTACTAGTTTAAATACAAATAGCCAAAGGCAAACAGCAAGATCTGTAACATGGACTCTATTATCAGTTTTAAGTTATGTAAAAATATGATTTAATAATCTTAATATGACTTCTTTCTTTGCAATCCCAGAACTAGTTAGGAATCATAGCGTGAGAGCAGGAAAACATAAGGCTTGATGATCTGAATAAAAGATATTTTAAGATATATGTAGCTTAAAATATTTATATGAACTCAAATCTTTTTTAACGAAAATATAATTACTCAAAATCTAAATAGAACACTATTTTATAACCTTTTTTTTTAAACAAAAATATTAACTAATTTTATCATATCCATGAACTACAAGTAACTTACAAGAAAATACTCGAAACTATACTTAAAACCTGTTAAAAATCCCATTGATGATTGAATTTTTGTAGAACAAAATCAAATATAAGGTAAAGATAACCCTTCTATACTTCACTAGATATTCTATCGCTTCAGAAGCTCTTTCGTCAAGTGTATCTCGTCGATCGCACTTTAAAGTGACGCCGACAGCGACGCGACAGCGCTGAAAGCTCTTCGCTTTTGAAGCTCCCACGCTGCGCCTTCGAAGCTAGAAATTTCGTGCTCAACGCTCATTTTTATTTTAGTTAACGAAACGAACGAACCAGCGACGCGCTAAGAGATTCAAGAAATACTTTAGCAAAAACAGTCAGCCGAGGCGGAAATAATTTGCTGTATTCCTAGTCTGCTAGCGTGTGTGCCGTCGAAAAAGAAATAATACAAATCACCTTTTATAATAATAACTCTCGCCGCAACGACGAGTACCGAACGAAATCAATGAGCAAAGAATCGTGGGTTTTTTGCCTATTAACGAACAATTAAACGAACTCTCTTTGTTATCAGTATTGCACAAATAAATAGAAACGACCGACGAAGTCAGTGGAAAAACAACGAAAGAGTGAAACACAATACACAAGTCCAGTCCCAGTGAGTGAAAAGTGGAAAAGTAAAAGTAAAAGTCCTGCAAACAGTAGAGGAAATTGCGGGCTGAAAGAAAAGTAAAATCTAGATGGAAGCATTCGTGTCTCGTGTCTCTGTGTGTGTCCGTGTCTGATAAGCCCCTCATCCCTAGCTGATTATATATATATAGCAAGTCTATACTATATATGACCGAGTTAAGTGCTTTATCAAAACGTAGGCGTATACGTAATATGAAATTCAATTGAAAGCAGCGGAGTTTTCCAAGAAGTTCCTTTGGCAACTCTCACTGTCCCAGATCTAAAGAGGTTAGTCTTTATAGAATACAAAACATCATTGTGATAAATTAGTAAATGACGCAGAAATGAGGGGGGAGAAAAGAAACAAGGCGATATCTAATCTTGCGATTTCGTGTCCAGCCGACGACGACGACGAAGGCTCCTTCACCTCCCTGAGCCGCTTGCGCAGCACTTGTAAGGGAAAATATTTATTGACCAGTGGGCACTAGAAGGTGTTACCGTACCGATAAGTGTATGTCAGTCGGAACGACAGGGGGAGGGGGGAGGGTGCGAAATGCCTTTGCCTTGGCTTGGGCCAACATGTCGTATGCGCAACGCCCATTCAAATCGCTCGCGATTTATGTATGTGCACATGTTTTATTGCTTAACCAGAAGAAGAACGCCTTATAAAACCGATCGCTGCCCACACACTTGGCCACTTATATATACATATATATACTATCAGCCCAACTTGTTTGACTTTTGCGGCTTCTGCTTCTTCTGCCGCTTATTTTGCCTTTTCTTCTGGCAGACGCCTGAAAACCTGGCCAAAATTAGATTTGATTCGTAATACGCGAACATTTGTCAAAAACGCTACAACGACGACGGCGAGTTTTGGCTTATTTTTTCAGCAAAAATAAACCATAAATAGAAAATTGTATTCCTTGGGTTTTTCCTAGAAAGTTATGAGTGGATCGAGACATGTTTTATAAGGCAAAAGCTAATTTATTATAATTAAAAATTATGCATATATATATTTTAAAGAAAAAATGATGTGAAACTAATTAAAGCTTGATGAGAGCATCATCGGGTTTACTGACCTAGGGTCAATGACTTGGAATTAAATAATCCAAGAGCTAGTAAGAGATCTGGAAACAAAGATCTATTATTAAGTAAAAATAATAACTATTTAAATTTAAAAAAATTTAATTTTAATTGTAATATGTAGTTTATAGGTTTTAAAGAGCCTTTCCAAACCCAAAAACCTCCTTCTTTCTTTAATCAAGCTGGTTGAACCATAAAGCATTTTGGCTAATTATCAGAGGAATTTAGATAGAGCGGGCCATCCATCTACTTTCTGGAGGTAAGCTCCCTTGCAAGGCAGGGCAAGTCAAATATTATATGGCTTCCCCAAAAAACACAACTGTCGATCCCAAAACAAATGGTTCATTTGATTTATAAAGACCGCGGTAAGCGCCCCGGGCCATAAAATGCGAGTTGAGATAGCGCCAGACAGTAAAGCATATTTATATATAATATATATAGACAGATATCTATACGGTATTTGCAGACTGCGGAATGCGGGGAAAAGTGTATTGTCCACATTCCTCGCATTTTCCGCCCGTGATGAGTCTGAACCAAAAAAGAAAATATGACAACCTTTTATAATTGTCTTATTTTTTTTTGCAGGTCGTAAACAGCAGCAGCAGCACCACGACGCGGGTGGAGAAAAAGTCACAGCGCCTGCACCATCACATAACCTCCTCGTCCTCCTCCTCATCGTCGTCCTCCTCCAGCTCCTCCACCACACAGGCCCTGTCCACGTCGGCGGAGATGAAAGCGGCGGCGGTAAAGCGAGATCTCACAAATATCCAAAAGTCCATGTCGGAAATCAACGACCTGGCCATCGAGCGTATTGCAGGTGGAGCGGGATCCGGATCCACGAATACCACATCGTCCCCATCAGCTCTTACAGCGCCCAGCACAATGGCCCAGACGACGACGAGTCGGCTAACCCCCAAACTCACATCCGCCCATCCGTCGATCGACGATCTCAGGGGTCTCAGCAGCCAGGACAAGATCACCCAACTGCAAAAGAAGTAAGTGTGGGTGTTTACGAAGGCGAAAAATAATATTTCACCAATCAATGGTGACTCGTCGAAAAAGTATCTTTCTGCAACGTAACCATCTTTTATAGATAGGTAGGCTCTGCTGATTGATAGTGACACATGGAGTAGGAATTCTCTAGTCACAGTTCAGATTGAAATTTAAAAAATAAAAAGAGCTCAAGATTTTCTTTAACTGAAAAGTAGAGAAGCCTCTGTTAAAGCAAACAATCCTTAAATAAGAAGTCTATTAATATAAAGCAATTTTAATTAAATTAACTTAAACTTAAAAAGAAAAGATTGCTAAAGATTTTTTAAGCAAATAAAGGGGAGAATCCTCTCTAGAAGCAAACAATCCTTGAATAAGAATTCTGTGAATGTCCAGAAATTTTTTATTAAATTGTTTGGCACTGTTAGACTTCTAAATAGTCTTAATTAATTCAGAATTTCCCATATTTTAGCAAGCAAATGCTAATTGAAAGTGCCCTGACCTCGTCGCCAAATTTTTCTTTACCTTCAATTAACGTTTCTCTATTTTCTTTGCCAGACTTCGGGCCTCGTTTGAGAATCTGGACGACGACGACAGCAATGTGATCGTGACCCTGCCCGACGACGACGACTGCCACACCCACAATCACTTTGGCAGCGGCCTTGACCTTACCCACCCAACCGCCGCCCAGCTGAGTGCCAGCGGGCTGAGCGGATCCAGCAAGACGATCGACACGATCAAGTTCCAGGAGAAGCGCATGAAGACCGAGTCCAAGACCAAAGTGGTCACCGATGGCTTCAGCTCCGAGCAGGCCACCAGTAACTCGGCGGAGATGAAGCGCCTCCAGGCCGGAGATATAGACTATAAGGAGAGCAAGGGCTCGGCAGCGATGCGAAATCGATTGGAGGTCGATGGAGTCAAGACGGAAGAGAATGCAGCTATTATTAAGGTGAGTTTAAGAATATCAAAAAGGAAATTTGACATCAGAGTATCTCTTAAATTGTTTAAATTTATGTAAGAAATTTACTAAAATAGCAGAAGGGTAGCTCCTAAATTTCTAGAGATTTTGTTAAGGTTTTTACAGTACATTTTGGCTCTTAAATATCTATAGTTTCTTTGATAATCAGTTTAACCTTTGCCATAACCCATCCTGAAATCAATGCTAATAACCTCCTGCAAATTGTCATTGAACTCACCGCCCCTGAAATCTGTCCTCTAAGCCAAAGCTTTTTGGCAAAAAAGCTACCCACAGGGTTGAACGTTAAACAAAGGGCAGTTGGTCGAACCCAAAGGGGAACCACCCCCATTTCCAGAGCTTTTGCTAACTGTTAGACCATTCAGACCACTCCTTTCAGTTGGGAGTTCATCGCGTGCATGTTAAGGTCGCATAAGGGACACCAGCGCCAAGGCGTTAATAGCAAATTCCTGGCCGCGCCAGTCCAGTCCACAAGGAACATTCTCCACAAGCGAAAGTTGTCAAGTCGCGAAAGTACTCGCCTGCTTACGCATATTTTCAAGAAAATCGATTGTCTGGCGCCAAAAACTAGGCAGCCCCCGACGCGAAAGTAATGTGAAATGTTCCTTAACAAGTGCCTGCTCCTCGGGAGCCCCAGCAAACTTATCCGTAACTACTGCAAGTCGAAGAAGGAAAAACCCATTGGAATGTTTCGAAAAGTTCAGGTACACTCGATGTCCTCAATGTTTGCTTTTACACCTGTTACCCAGGTTACCCAGGTTACCCAGAAAAGGTGATATAGGGGAAGACCGCAGTTCCACCGACAGATTTAATCTAATCAGTCTGCGTTACATCACGTTTGTTGATTTGCATATGTACATAAGCATTAATTGCTGTACGGTGACGGATGACATATATCTGGGGATAGGAACCGCAAATACGCAGTAAATGTCAAGGACGACAAAAATAGAGCAGAGTACGTTTGGGAAATTAGGAAAAGGTCATAAACAAAGTCATTATTAGGTAGTTAAAACGAAATTTTATTCATGAAAGCAACTGAAGATTTGAAATCCATTAAAGTGGCGCCCAAAAGTGTGCCTCAAAATATAACAGCTTACAAGACAAATTCAATGGCACATAAAATATTTTTTTGGCTACTGTTATATACATATATCCCTAATTGATCTAGATTTATTAAATTGCAAGATTGTTTCTATTTCCCAACTTCTACTTTGAGTGATTTTTCTTAAAAAAACTGTTATACTCGACCATAAAGAATTCCACTCTGAAGATCCATCAACACATCATCATCCCCATCCATCAGAGACAGAGCACCCTTATTAAGTAAATACCAAACTCAATCCGACCTAGAAAATACATATAAAATCTCGCACAAGAGCATTAATTTGAATGGATGCTTGTGCCTGGGTCTGTGCCAAAAAATTAGGCCGACATACCGATTGCCACGCTCCATGTGCGGAGCCAACAAGTGCTTTTGGGTTTAAACAATAATAAAAAAATCCAATGAAAATACTTTGATACAATTTTTATGGATTGGCGAGCAATCCGGAATAGTCTTAGGACATTTGCGTCAATTGCTCCGAAACCCAGGGAACGGCACGCACAGCCCCGAATTATTTCCGAAAAGTGATCAGGGAAAGATCGGAGGAGAACCAACACCCAAACCCCAACCCCTCTCACCATTTTTTGATTTATTTCCCACGACTTTACGCTCCGAAATTTTCGTTTGTTTCCTATGTGTGCTCTCGTTGTATTATTTTTGAAATTCTTTAGAATAAAATGCCTCAGAGCGACACGCGGACCTCAGTAGCAGATAGACAAGCGTCGCGAGCGTTTCAGCCATCGAAATATATGTAGCTGAGAATATTGAATGGAATAGAGAACATTATAATCATTTGCATATAGTCGAAACTGATGTGTGTCTGTGACAGAAGCAAACTAAATACAAATAAAGCTAAAAACAAATAAAGTGACAAACACTTCCTAATTAAAATACATAACAATCGTACCGCGATTTTTGTTTACGAAAGCGAATATTGTCGCAGGTGCAACGAGCACAAAAGTGGAACACCTTTGACCTTCAAGTTCTGAAAAATCTCATAGACCGAATAGAGTCGGTGGTGAAATTATACGAAAAGAACAAGTAAAAAAAATATTTGAACAAAGAGTCATAACGAAACTCCTTAACATAACGAAAGTTGGGTTATTAACAACCCCAGAAACCCTATAAAAACCCAACGAAATATAGCTTAACTACGGAAAATCGAAAACCTAACGACAGATGGCCTATCGCTTTCGCCGCTATGTGAGCTCCTCCTACCAATGCCTTCGTTAAGTCCTCCCCCTTTCCACCCAACGCCAAATCGGTGCAACAAGTGTTCGTTCGATTCGGTCATCCCATGCTTCGTCGTGTCAAGTGCCTTGTTAATTACCATTTAACTGTAAAATATTACAAGTTCTATTTGTCGGTCAGTGTCATACACACACACACACACACATAAACACAATATATAACAGATACGAATACACAGCAAGAAATACATCAGCAGAACACACAGAGAAAGTGACGGCGACGTCGACGCAGCCAATTTGTGCGCTATTTTTATGTGAATTCAAAAAATAAATAAAATACAAAGTACATAAGACTGAAAAAAATACGCGAACGAAACAGAAACACACGTCTCTGTATATACCACGAATATAGAGTGATCGCAATCGTTCCGACTTTGGCATTGAAATACCTGCCTCTGTCGCGTCGACGTCTTCCGCTGAGAATCTTTTAAGGAAACAATGTCCCATCAGGCGCCTTGGCCCGTCCGCAAGGGCATCTACCGCTCGAGCGGCCAGTCCGACTTCACGCCCACCCGCTCGCCCAGCCCCATTGTCGAGATGCCGCTGTCGCCGCCGCCGGTGGCCACCACATCGCCGAATCGCTTCGGCATTAACTCTCCGCTCTCTCCGCCGCCGCAGCCCATTCAAGTGGTGACGGCGGCGAGTTCTACGGCAGCCACTACCATGTCCACGGCATCGTCCGCTGCCAGAATGTCTGGAGCGGCATCGGCCTCCTCCGCCTGTTCCTCCTCCTCCTCTTCGTCGTCGTCGTCGCAATCCTCTTCGAGTTCTAGTTCGCACACCAGAGTACGTAAGAGTTCTAACCCGCCCCCACAGCCAATTAGCAACTGTCCACTGTCGCCACCACCTCCTCCACAACAACAACAACTGCCACCACTACAGCCACCACCTACGCCCAACAACAATCACAACAACCACTCAGCAATTACAACACCCAATCACAACAACAGCAGTAACAGCAACTGCAACAACAATCATTTGAAAAATGTGCGCGAAATCCCCATTGAGGTGGAGCAGAGCAAGGTATAACAGGGCCAGGGGGCGTTACTTTACGAAATGATTAAAGACTTCAGTGAGTCACTGGGGCTATGGGATGAATAAGCCTGGTTTTTAGTCTATTAGTATTCCTGTTTATATAACAGATTTAAAACAGTTGTTGTTTTTTACAATTAATACTGTTTTATAGGGAGTTTTTATTGAGAAAGAATTTATTTTTATATCAGTTTGAGACTGGTGTGTAATTTTTATAAGAAAAATTTGTGTTTGCTAGGATTTTAGACCAGTATACCAGTTTTAGGAAAGTTTCCCAACTTAGATACTTGTGTATTTAAGAGCCATAAATTACAACAAATAAGCTAAAATAATATGTCGATATAACATATCTAAAGCTGCCTTGCGGTCTTCTTATAAGTAATACTGATTTATTATATAGATTTATTGAGAATTCATTGATTCGTATAATTTATATTATAATTAAAAATTAGTTCGAGACTGGTGTACTTTTAATAAGTACTTGTCGATTTCCTGTGTTTTTATAGCAGTATGCCAGTTTTATAGCTTTTATACTTGCCATGGGTCAAGAGTGTTTTCCAATACACCTACAGAATTTGTATACCAAACTCCTGGGATATTTTGAGCCAAGCCTTTATTTGAATAATGGTCTTTTGTAACAATTCAACTGTTATACTGTATAGAGTACATCAAAAGTTATAATATTTAAGCACGTAACAAGCTTGAAAGAGTCCTTCTGTTATTCATGATCTTTAGTAGCATTTTGTTAAGTCTTTTGCTGATATCTATTTAAATCCAATATACTTACCATTCAAATTACTAACGGTATCATTAATTTCCACCTCCCCTGGATATTCCAGGAAGCACTCTCGCTGCGCACCGGCGACATCACACAGCAGGCGAGCAACAATGTGGCCGCCACCAGTATTACGGTGCAGAGCGACAACTTCTCCGCGGACAAGAAGGCGATCTCGCAGTCCCAGCAGTCGCAGATGATGACCTCCAATGGGATCATCAGCCAGGAGAAGCACGTGTCCTCTGCCTCGCAGGCCAACTACTCGATGACGCACAAGGGCGTCTCCAGTTCCGGCAGCAGCATGATCACCAGCTCCTCCCAAATGTCCGCGATGAACGGCCAGATGGTGAAGCTCACCGATCTCAAGTTGGACGACCTCAAGTCCCTGACAGCGGGCAGTGGCCAGCAGGAGATCGAGCAGACGATCAACAAGTATTCGAACATGCTGACCTCGATAGTTAGCTCCCTGCAAGAGGACGAGCGGGGCGGCAGCGGCGGCGGAAGTGCGGTGGCCCACACCTCTGTCGGCGGCAAGGAGAAGTCCCAGTACCTAGAGAAGATCAACGAGGTGATACGAAGAGCTTGGGCAGTGCCAACACACGGCCACGAGCTGGGTTACTCGCTGTGCAACTCCCTGCGGCAAAGCGGCGGCCTCGATCTGCTGATGAAGAACTGCGTCAAGCCCGACCTGCAGTTCTCCTCCGCCCAGCTACTGGAGCAGTGCCTGACCACAGAGAACCGCAAGCACGTGGTGGACAATGGCCTGGACAAGGTGGTCAATGTGGCCTGCGTCTGCACCAAGAAGTCGAATATGGAGCACTCCCGCGTCGGCACTGGCATCCTGGAGCACCTCTTCAAGCACTCGGAGGGAACCTGTTCCGATGTGATAAGGCTGGGCGGCCTGGATGCCGTGCTCTTTGAGTGCCGCACCAGCGATGTGGAGACGCTGCGTCATTGTGCCAGCGCCCTGGCGAATCTGTCGCTGTACGGCGGCGCCGAGAACCAGGAGGAGATGATCCTGCGCAAGGTGCCCATGTGGCTGTTCCCGCTGGCCTTCCACAACGACGACAACATCAAGTACTATGCGTGCCTGGCCATCGCTGTGCTGGTGGCCAACAAGGAGATTGAAGCCGAGGTGCTCAAGTCTGGTTGCTTGGACCTGGTGGAACCCTTTGTCACCTCCCACGATCCCTCCGCCTTTGCGAGATCCAATCTGGCGCATGCCCATGGGCAGAGCAAGCACTGGCTCCAGCGCCTGGTGCCCGTCCTGAGTTCCAATCGCGAGGAGGCCCGCAACCTGGCTGCCTTCCACTTCTGCATGGAGGCGGGCATCAAGAGGGAGCAGGGAAACACCGACATCTTCCGGGAGATCAATGCCATAGAAGCCCTGAAAACCGTGGCCAGTTGCCCCAATGCCATCGCCTCCAAGTTCGCCGCCCAGGCACTGAGACTAATCGGGGAGACGGTGCCGCACAAGCTGTCCCAGCAGGTGCCGCTGTGGTCCGTCGAGGATGTGCAGGAGTGGGTGAAGCAGATCGGTTTCAATGACTACATCGACAAGTTCCAAGAGTCCCAGGTGGACGGCGATCTGCTGCTGAAACTCAACCAGGACAATCTGCGCGCTGACATTGGCATCGGCAATGGAATCCTGCTAAAGCGTTTCGAGCGCGAGCTGCAAAATCTCAAGCGCATGGCCGACTACTCCTCCAAGGACACGGCCAAGATGCACCAGTTCCTGTCGGAGATTGGCACTGACTACTGCACGTACACGTACGCCATGCTGAATGCTGGGATTGATAAGTGTGCTTTGCCGCATGTCAACGAGGATATGCTGATGACAGAGTGTGGGATACACAATTCGATCCACCGGCTACGCATCCTGAATGCGGTCAAGAACCTGGAGAACTCGCTGCCCAGCTCATCGGAGGAGAATATGGCCAAGACCCTGGATGTGTTTGTCAGCTACAGGCGCTCCAATGGATCCCAGTTGGCCAGTCTGCTCAAGGTGCGTATACTTGATAAAATCTAAGCAAAATAAATTACGCATACGCAAGGGTGAACAGTAGGAACTGATTGATAGTTTTAATGTAGGAATTAAAATACAAAAATTTAATTATAATATATATTTCAAAATTTCCCTCTCCTTTTCAGGTTCACCTGCAGCTGCGCGGCTTCTCCGTGTTCATTGACGTGGAGCGCCTGGAGGCGGGCAAATTCGACAACGGACTCTTGAACAGTATTCGGCAGGCCAAGAACTTCGTCTTAGTATTAACTCCCGAGGCCCTGCATCGCTGCATCAACGACGAGGACTGCAAGGACTGGGTCCATCGTGTGAGTAGCCCTCAGACCGCCTTCCTTCCCCCTCCAAACGATACTCAATGGGTTGCTCTGCTCTGTGATCCTTAGGAAATCGTGGCCGCCCTGAACTCGAACTGCAACATTATACCCATCATGGACCAGCACTTCGATTGGCCAGAGGTGGAGCGGCTGCCGGAGGATATGCGCAGCGTGGCGCATTTCAACGGGGTCAGTTGGATCCACGACTACCAGGACGCCTGCATCGATAAGCTCGAAAGGTACATTAAGCGACGCATTTAGACCTGCATTAGCCTGGGACTAGGATGGTGTACTCCATTACCGATAGCCTGATAACCAGTTAATCAACTCAAAAACTTGAAACTTAAACGATTCCCATTCTTCTGATGCGGCAGATTTTTGCGCGGCGAAAAGAATATCGATCGCATTGCGGCCATGGTGCCCGGCACGCCCGGTTCGGTCTCATACCAAAGAATGCACAGCAACGACTCCGACTACCAGGGCGGTGTTGGAGCTCCGGTCGGAGGCGGTGGAGCAGGAGGATCCGGAGGTGGTGGCGGCGGCGGCGGAGGCGGCGCAGGCAGTGTGGTGGATGGCCTAATGGCCTCGGCCAATGGCAGCGGACAAGGTGGGCCAACGAGTACTACAACTACTACTACTACTACTCCCAGCTCCAACTCAAATCCAAGCTCAAGCTCAAGCCAGGGTCCCCAGGCGGCGGCTCCAGCGTAGAGTGAGCGAAGTTAAGCTAAAGATTTACAGAGCTAGCCAACTCGAATACTTATGTTTTTAGTCCTAAGCAGAGATCCTCAAGTCACACCCACACACACTCTCTAGTACAACTCTCTACCCACCCAACTCTCTACTCACTTTACTCACCACTCATCCCCTACTCGATACTCGATACCCGACACTCACCACCCATTACTCTTTACTCTTACCAATTAATAATTGATTTAATTCTGGTTGCCACACACACTCGAAATCGCTTGAAACGCCGACTCACGCGCTCACAGCTAATCACCAGGCAAATAGGTACCGCCAATCCCCCTCGCCGGCCCGCCAACGGGGCAGCACCTCGCAGCTGAGCGGCTACTCGCGCGCTCCCTCGAAGCGCTCCCAGATCCTGCCCCCCTATCGGACCCAGCAGGCCGCCCTGCTCCACAAGTCGGGAGCCGGGTCGGCGTCCATGCAGAATATGACGCCGTTGACGTATCTGCCACCCAGGCGAAGCTCGGCGGCAGGACTGGGCCATGGAGTCGGTTCCGGGATGGGAAACGGCTATCGATCGCACAGCGTGGATGGGCTGCTGGATCAGGCGGGCTCGGTGCCCGCAACTCCCGAGCAAAGGATAGCAGCAGTTGCGGCAATGGTCACAGCGGGAAGTACAGCTCTAACGAATGCCAGTTCCACGTGCACCCTGCAACCGGAGGAGGAGGAAACGGAAGCTGTTGTCGAGCCAGTGACCCGACGGGACAAACATAGCCTGGCCTCGCCGGCGAGCGTGCAGCAGCACAGGAAGTCCCGCAGTCTGGACCACATCCTCAGCAAGCAAACGCTAGCAGAGCTACTGCCTCCCCCTGGCGAACCATCAGAGGGTACGCAGAGCATGCAGAATCTGGCCATTCCAATGACCCCGCAACCCCAGCGTAGGGATACCTCCTCCTCTTCCAAGTCGCCCACACCTGAGCGGCCGGCGAGGGAGAGGGTGAGGGAGCGCCAGAGTCCCGACGGTGTGAGCGCTACGGAGAGCGAGCGGGAGGATCAGGCGGATGGGTGCCTGCGGCATGGCAATCAACAGAGGGCTTCGGCCTCAGTCCATCGGGGAGCCAGCTTGACCAGCAACAAGACCTCCAACTCGTCCCTCGGCTCCAACTACAGTGCCGGGGGAACGGCCAACAACAAGACGATCTTCAATCGAACGATGAAGAAGGTCCGCTCGCTGATGAAAAAGTAAGCCATAACGAGGAGGCGATGGGACGAGAAGGACCACGAATCGCTGACCCAACTCGTCGCTCGTCACTCGCTGTCTGCTTCTGAAACTGAATTCTAGTCACATTTTCACGAACTGATTTCGAATTTGAAAAGTATTCTCCAAATGAAATTTTAGATCACACAGAAATCAGATCGTGAAAATGGGGCACTCGCTCACTAAATGCCTGTTAACCCGTTACTTGCCATTCGCTGCATTTGTGCCATCTAAAAAGAATCTCACCTGCTCACTCAGTCATCCGTCCAATAAGCCCCTGCATTTCCAATCACAACCTCTTTCTCTTTATCTCTCTGGTGTTGGTACTCGCTCGCTATATTTTACTCGCCACTCGTTGATCCACCAAGCATCCACTAAAGCACTCGCCTGCGTTGCCCAAAAAGGCTAAAAGAAAATAGAACGACGCCCGCGCCTCCCTCCTTTCTCTCTCTTAAACTCTATTTGCCTTGTGATTAGTTGTTGATTTTGAAAAACAATTTTTTTTTACAAAAGAATAAGCGAATTTAAACTACAAAACTAATTTATGGAAATCAAGAACACACACTTAACGACTGCATAACTACGAAACCTAATTTATAGAACACAAAACTAATTTTAAACACCACAAGAAACAAAAATACATACATTGGAAATCGAAACGAAAAGGAAACAAAAACCCAACTTATATATTTATAATTAATATATTTAAAATTTGTACATTTCTCGCGTATGCAATTTGTTCTTGTAACCGTCCGCAAGCGTAAATTTGAAATTAACCCAATTGTGTGGCTTAAACCGAAAATATTTAAGTGATATTTAAACTACGTATAATCGAAATTTACTTAATGCAACAATTTTACAACAGATGCTGTACAAAACCTTATTTTTAGCGCAGGAGTTTTTAAGGCATAATTTTATTGATTTTTGCAATATATTTTTAATATTTAACTAGTGCCTAAAAAGTTGAAAACAAACAAAAAACGATACAAAAACAAAAGCAAAAATAAAAAAAGAGGACAACAACATAAATAAAATGCGACTTAATTAAAATGAACTGTGTATTATTGCCCCTTGGCCCCCTTTTCCCCCGCTTTTTAAACTCAAAAACTCCTCATTCCTCATCATCTGCATGTCTCCATACCGATTTTGTTATATGATTTTGTGTTTCGTTCTTTGGAATTTGTGTTTGTGCCCGCTAACGGAACTCGATTTGTTTATTATTTGTATATATTTTATATATCTTTCTTCTCTTCCCTCTCTATCTCTCTCTCCATCTATCCGGGACCCTGTGTCGGATTCTATTTGTAGACCGTAAAAGCGATACTGGCTACCGCAATCCGTTGTAACATAACTGTTGTTATCGTTGTGCCTGTTGTACTGCACCCCGCCCACAAAACCACCAAAACTCACCACCCTCCAAACCGAGTCGAATCGCATTCACAACCCGATGCCCCCTCAGCATCCAGCATCCGCTGTCTCGACAACCAACCAACATTCATTGTTATTTATTGCAAAAACAAAAAAATCAACAAATTAAAAAAGATAAAAAACCCTACGAAGCGAATATCAATACCAATAAACGTGTATATATTGTATTGCATAATCGAACCGAGTCCTGTTAACCATTTCAATCCTCCTCCCACTCGAAACAGCAATGAACCGGAGGACGAGGAACTGTCGGGCATTATCCTGTCCAAGGCCACTTCTCCAAATGCCGGGCGCATGATATTTTGGTAGTGGAGCCCATAAGGCAAGCGAACACTCGACAACGAACACCCATCGAATTTTTGTAAATATTAAAAAAAAAAACGAAAATAAGACGACTAAAAATTTAATAAAAAATATTAAATTATAAATCTAAATGTAAAATTTTTTACTACAGGAGTACTATATACAGTTGTACTATATATGTACATATATGTTTTAAAGTTAGGTAGGTACGTAAGTATACTATATAAAATATTTCCGAAATAATGGAATATTTTGTGGTAGGAATTCGAAACCTCTGCCAAAAGTCATTTTCAGCCCCATAAGGTACATATGTATATCTCGATCAGAAGATAATAATAATACTATAATAATATTAATAATAATATTAAAAATACATAATCTACAGGTAATAGGAACATATTACCGTATTACAGCTTTCTTTCTAAATAAGTAGAATATTTCTTTAAATCTTTATTGTATAAATTTAAAAAAAAATATATATATTTCTTTAAATTTATTTTAAGTAAACTCAAAGTTAAATCAAGAATTGTAGGGATTAAATCTTTACTCTTTTAAATCGTGAATTAAAACTAAAAAATTCTAGAATAAAGAACTAAAATCTTAAAAAACCAAAATAGGCTTGCGTTACTTTCGTAAACAAATGGTCACAATTTTATAACAAAAATTCCTTTCTTTTATGAGTGTATGTATCTTTATAACCTTATTCATTTTATTCTTCTTACATCAAACGAAGTCGGCTATCATGTTAACTTTAGTTTTGTCAGTTCACCTAAAAACGTTAAGCCTTCGGAATTTCATATTTTTCATTCTGTTCGTTTCATTTGTCACTTCTCATTCGGACCCGTACTAATTCACATCGATTTAAAATACATAAAGAAAATAAAAGAATAATAATGCTTTCCCTCGAGCCGCGGGACCAGCTCGTCTTTGAGGGTCCCTTTAGCGGTTCTGTGTGCAAGAATCTGGTGATCAAAAATCCCGACAAGAAGCAGAGTGTGGCCTTTAAGCTAAAGACCACTTCTCCGCACATGTTCTTTGTGCGTCCCAATGTCGGGGTTCTGGAGCCCGACCAGACGGTCTCGGTGAACATCATCATGCAGCCCACCGCCTCGAATGACGGCCAGAAGCGTCACAAGTTTCTCATCATGGCGGCCATAGTTTCCGGCCCGGATATCAATCTGCAGGACTTTTGGAAGGAGCAGAAACCAAGCGACGTCTGGGACGCTAAGATCAAGTGTGAGATTGTCCCGGAGAAGGAATCGAACAAGGCAACTGACGAGCAGTTGACTCGGGCTGTTGGTGGTGCTACTGACTCCCCAAGCAAGCAAGATGGCCAGACTGTGGTGGCAGCTAAGCTTGAGGATGAGCGCTTAGCCCTCAAGGAGGAAGTTGAAATCCTGCAGGACCAAGGACGTCGTCCCAAGCGGGGCAGGAACATGTTCAAATTAGCTTGTTGTGTTATAACTATCATAGCCGCCCTTGTTGGCGCATATTATGGCAAACATTATTTGTGAGCTTGGCCAATAATTGGACACAAATTCATTGTCAATTAAAGCAAATAGAGATCCAGGCTTGATTTCCATTCTCACAATTACATAAAGCTTAGCGTGTTTAAAAGATAGATTGTTATGGATACTTTCCATTGGCTCCTTACGAAATGGTAGAATGACATAAAAAAAAAATTATAATAAAAATAAGTAAAACGATTAAAAATATACCGTTTTTATACCCCTGCGGTTTGTAATAGAATCGTTGAGATTCGATTCCTTTCTGTTAAATAAAAAACATTTAAATTAACCGACCGCTTTTTTGCCAGATTTTTAATATAATTTAATTTTCATTAAATTTTAAAATCGTGAAAAACAATTATTTCGGAGGGTTTCTTATTAATATTACTTATCCTTATCCTATCCTTACATTCGCCTTTACATTAGGAAACAGCAGCTATATTATAAAGGGTCAGATTTTCATAAAATAAAAGTCGAAATTCCGAATCATAAAAAGTAATGATATCTTCAAGTATTTTAAAATAGATTGCAAACCAAAGAAGATTAAAAAAATACAACATTTAATTTCACCCAGTGGAAACCGGTATTTCCGAATTTTACTGATATTTTTTGGAAATGCTGCGCAGTGGAAATTCCTTAATTCGATTACTTTCGAAGATGGCGGCAATGCTCATCGAGGCAAGCGCTGCTCACTTCGCTTTTGTCAGGTCGAAAAGTAAAACGAATAATTTCAGTTTTTTCATTCAGTTAGTTTTCGCAGTTTTTTAGCATTTGGACCCGTACTAATTCACATCGTTTTTAGGTCACCAAAGAACTACGATGAACGACAACAAGAAGCCGGACATGCTGTCCCTGGAGCCTCGCGAGTCTCTCGTCTTTGAAGGCCCTTTCAATCGTGAAGTCTGTAAGACTCTGATTATCAAAAATCCCAACAAGAAGAGTGTGGCTTTTAAGCTAAAGACCAATTCGCTTCACTTGTTCTCCGTGCGCCCCAATCTTGGGATTGTGGGTCCCAACGCGAAGATCACCGTGGACGTCTTCATGCATCCCATGATCCCGGTTGCTGACCAGAAGCAGGACAAGTTTCTCGTCCAGGCGGCCTTTGCCTCCGGCTGCGATATCGATATGCAGGAGTTCTGGAAGGAGCAGAAGCCAGAAGACATCTGGGAAGCCAAGATCAAGTGTGCCTTAGTCCGGGGTAAATCCGACTTGCAATTGCGTCAGGCTGGTGGCGCTAGTGCCACCCCGGAACCCAAACCAGAGGACGAGATCGAGTTCGATGCCGAGGAGGTTACTCAGCAAGAAGCCCAGCTGCTCAAGCAGGTCAGCATGCTGGAGGATGAGCGCTTGACCCTCAAGGAGGAGTTGGCTATTGTGCAGGAGAAGGCTGCAATGCTTCAGTCGAAGCAAATGGGCAAGGAGTACTTTAAGTTTGCCTCTTGTGTTTTGACCATCCTTGCCGCCATTGTGGGCGCTTATTATGGCAAGCATTATTTGTAAACTGTGACAATGGCATTGTAGACACGACACCAAAAACCTGAGCAATGGCATTGTAGACACGACACCAAAAACCTGAGATTTGTATAACGAAATATATGTCTATTAAACTGAATAGCAAATCCCTAAATAAAAACAACTGTAAGGAAGCGTCTGGGTGGCCGGGGTAAAACCTCAGCGGCCCAGAGTCCCCTCACAAA
>JAEIIJ010004336.1:0-10523 GCA_018904815.1 Drosophila ogumai
TGTCCTCCTGTGTTTTGTTTTTGTTTTCTGCTGCAGCGACAGCCGTAGCATATGACGAAACTCCTTTTGCTCGCGTGCCCCTGTTTCTCTCTTTCTGGCCTCCGTGTTTTGTTTTTTGTGTTTTCTGCTGCATAGACGAAACTCCTTTTGCTCTGCTTTCATCTCGCTCTCAAATTTTTGCTACGGCTACGCAGAGCACTGCTATTTATTTTTTGCTATAGCAAAAGCCGTAGTTTTTGATCCGAGAAAACAACGAGCAGAGCAGAGCATAGGCTTTGCCGTTCTTCTGCTGCGGCTTTGCTACGGCTTTCATCAAAATGAGAGCGGTAGCAATAACAAAATGAAATGCTACGGGAGTAGCGTAGTTTTTCAAAGGCTGTGAGTAAATACCAGGAACCGTATATAAGGATAACTTGGCAAATTATTATGTATGTATATGAAAATATAAACCGTTTGAAATCCACTTAGAACAAAAAAAATATAATCATGTTTGAATGATCTATCAGTTTCCGGCATGGTTTTTATATTTCATATTTTAATGGTATTAGTAATATTGTCTAAAATTGAGTAATATAGTACATATATACATATTTCAATAATTGTTTATAAATTCGATAAAAAAATTTAAGAAATAGTAAATCATAATATTTTAGCAAAAAAGTGTAAAACTAGAAAATATAATGTAAAACCTTATTATGTTTTATGTGTGTGGCAAAAATCTTTGGGGGCTATATTTATGATTAGGTCTTGATGTCGCAGGTACATTTAAAGCTAGAATACGGTAGATTAATTTTAAAATGTATATTAAAGCTATAAGCTAGATGCAAAATGTACAAGCTTTTTCAGTTTAAAATTAGCTAAAACTAGCTTGTAATAAGCTAGACTAGCAGCACTGGGCAAAATTGGTAGCTCACTAAAGGAAAGTCTGGCAGCACTGGAGCGTGTCACGTGCGACCATAAGTACCAGACTGTCTGTGCGTGAGCGACCAACGTTGCCAGATCCCCCGGGAACAAAACTTGCTTGCACTGCTTGGTTAACCTGCTTGGTCGAACTGCTTGCTTACAACTTCTTAAGACCCGTTATTTTCAAAGTTTGAGCAGATCTGCTTCGGTTTCTACGTAAGTTTTCGGAATTGGGGAATTTTCTGGTACGCCGTCCGCTGTTAGTAGTTTGTGCACATTTATTACTAATATACAACAACAATCAACAAATCGTTTTCGGCATTGTACTTCCGGTTTCCTATGCATATGTACTTGTTGGTCGACGACTCCGAACCATTCCACAAAAAGTATTTAAGTTTATAAAAGTTTCCCTATATTTAGCAAATCAAGTAAGTTTCCATAGAGTCCGCGACTCTTAAATACAAATTATATTTGCATACACTGGAAATAATTAAATTAGGCTTACACAACTCCATTAATTTGATCGATTTTGATATATTTTTTTTATCAATCAATAAACAATTTGCATAGTTGAAAGTTTTTGTCATAAATCTCTTTAGTACATCGATGGTTCAACGCTTTATTTTCTCCTTGGACGCTCCTGAATAATCCGTAGATCGAAAATTTCCGTATTGCCCACGCATGAATACCTTCGCTTGAGATTCACAAAACAAGAGGAAAAGCGGAGAATATCAGCACTCTAGATATATTATTATTCAAGATATATATTATTCAGATAAAAGTGCGTAAAGCGGCAGTTGTAGTAAAATTCATGAGGCAGGCAAAGTGCGTTGACTTTTCGCAGCACAACAAGGAGACACGTCTCGGCCAGTGGATCTGGGATTTGGGATTTCGTGGGGATCATCTGCCATTCGTAGTCTGTGTTTTTCACTCGCCTCTGATTGCGGAAGAATTTCAAGAATTTGTAAATTAATTGGGCTTGGGCGATGACACTATTCAAGGATTTTCAGGGCACATTTTGAAAACAAAACATTGAACTCGCCGTTGTCTTTGGACTTGTGCTTCGTTTTCGTTTTCGGTTTCAGTTTCGATTTCATTATGCGCCGCATCTCGAAACCCAAGTTAAGGTAAACAACAAATGGGAAAAAGGTGGAAAACAAGCGTCGCAGCATTTGGGCTTCTAATTGAGTTGGAAACTCACCGGCCGAAGATGATGAATCTCTGTCCCCCATGGAAAATGCCAACACGTTCCCCTGCAAAACTCAGCACTGATCACAGCAACGATATGCAAATTATTGCCAAATTGTCGTCGCCAGAGATGCCAAGAACTCCCACCGAAGCAGAGCTCGAAGTGGGTGCTACTGTCAGGGCTAGGGCCCTTTGAGCCGAGGGCCCAGAAAGCGGGTTAAAACTGCTGCCAAGCGATTGCCAATCGTCGACGGTGGCGGCACCCTAAAAAGGGTTCCTTGAAGGGCAAAGGAAAATCACATACCCTTTCGGAATATTATTGATTGATTTCAGCTTAGGGAATATCTGAGATAAAGAAATAAACATTTTTTTAGAACATAATTTACTTGTATATTAAACCATAAAAAAGTATATATTTCCTTGTAAAAATTGTCTAAAAAAAGCCTTACAATATTGTTGTAAAACTTTGATAAATCATCTTTCATAGAATTTTCTTCAAGTTCTTGATATTACAATATTAAATTCAATTTCCTTTAACAAAAATATCTCATGTACAACGCAATGTATCTCAAAAGTTAACCAATTTTTTGTCAAAGTATCTTAATGCCTATCTCCCAGATCTGAGTTAAAATCGCTGCTTACAGTTTTTGTACTTTTGAATGCCACAAACCGTGTTGCTTGTCTACTATTTTCGGCTGCTAACTGCGATTGCGATTGTCAAAGTGTTGCTAGTGTTGCTGCTACACTGAAACGATATTTTTTAATATTTTTTAGCCGAAAGCCACAGCATCTATAGATTTTATTTGTAGTCTTGTTTTCCTGTATCTTAAATTACAAAATTATGAATAAATAAATAGTAAGAAATAAATACTTCAAATGGTGGTTCAATATTGTTTTATAATTTTATATATTTTTTTAAGTATCTTGTTTGTTTTCTGTGTACTTAATGGTGGTTCCCGCTGTTGCCAGCTTGTTTGTGGTTCTGCACTTTGACTGTTGAGTTTATCGAGTGCGGAGTTCAAGTACACTCGCAGTTGAGTCGTTTCTCGATCCTGACAAATATTTGGCAATTGTGTAATCAAAATCCAAGATAAAATCTGAACTCTACTGAGGGTTCTTTTGACTAAAACAACCTCAGACAACTAGGAACTTTTCTTTTTGGGAATAGGAATTAATTCTTTTAGCGGCTAAATTTAATTCTTTAATATTTATTTTATATTTAGTTATCTTTTGATATATTTCCTCTATAAATTCCTGCAACATCACCATTATTTTCAAGCCAGTTTCTCTGAGCATCCCCTCACCTACATGCTTTTTGCTCTTGCCCCATCAACAGCACTCTTGTGGCTCTTGTCCCGTTTTGCATAATTACGACTTGACTGGCTTAATAAATAAGCAAAGTTCACAAATTTCCATTGGGAGACGCAGGCGTTGCTCTAACAAGCATAAAAGCCGCATTTGCATATGCATTTTGTGCGTGAGTGGGCGGCTGCTGTGCAGTTGTTGCCGATGAATCACGCGTGATATTTCGCAGTTGCAGTTGCAGTTTTCAGTTGCAAACTGGGTCTGTGAACTATTGTCTGCTCCGGGTACCTTTTGCCGCCGTATTATTCTCTTATTTATCTGCCCCGCGCCCCCTGCTGGGCACACCTCCTTCCTTCGAGCACAGTGGACTTTGCACTCCGCCAACGGGTTGACATTTTCATTATGGTAACTCTTTTATTTTTCCTCGATGTGTTGACATGTTTTCTCGCTCTCACTCGATTGCCACCGGCGACGCCAAGCAGAAATGCACTGGGGAAAAATTTTAGGACTTAAGGTGGTTATTTTATTATTTATTTATTAGGAAACTATGTACTTTAGGAAACTATTTACTTAAGGAAACTCTAGACACTGTCCCAAAAATTTGGGACTTAAAGTAAATAAATTATAATAGGGGTTAATAAATATATATTTTATATAGCGAACAAGAAGCTTTTAAGAATTTTGAGGGCTTAATATAGAACATATTTTATATTTTTAATTTACTTGGCTTTCTTCTAAATATATTCATATTTTTAGGGCTATATCACATTGAATAAAATCATAGTAAATACCTAATTCTTATATATATCTAATATATAAATACGTTAAAATTTTTCTTGGTGTACTATCAAGGGGGACACAGGGTACCAAAGGGCGTGGCCTGCCATGGCAGTCACTCAAGCGATTTTCAATGCGTTGACAGTTCAGGTTGTCAATCGTTTTGTGTTGTCTAGTGTAGGTGTTACAACTGTTGACTTGACTCGGTGTCTTGTGATTAAGCTGTGAAGTGCAATTGAAGGCATTTCAATTGTCGATTGTCAAGACCCCAAAAACATTAGCATAGAACCGAAGCGAAATGGTTCACGGGAATGCGTAGAACTGTCAGAGGAGACTTGTTGGAATGGCAAAACAAACAAGGGGTCGTGGCTTTATTATTTACTTAAGAAGTTATTATTAATCAGGTATATTCTATTTATTTAAATAGTATATTTTAAACAAGACAAGGCTTTTTTAAGGTACATTCAAAGCCTTTAAATAGCTTTTTTTATGAGGAACCAATTCGGTGATCTCTTCTTTCCTGATTCTATTTATAAATATCTATAAAACTTCCTTAACGTTTATTGATATTCCTTCTAAAGAACATTTTTTTCTATATATTGTAGATATTTCTCACTAACTTCTATTACCTTGGTCCCCTAAAATGTAACTTACAAATTCCACAAGACTAGTTACTGGATTTGTAATCCCCACCAAAAACAACAGCAGGCAGCAACACTAGCCAAAATAGCACAAAAAATGTCCAACATCAAATTTCAATTATCGCAATGGCAAAAGGAAGCCGGGGAGTAACACCCGACGACCCCGATGAGCAAACTTAAACAAGTGTCTCAGTCTCAGTCCCAGTCTCCAAGTCGCAGAGAAGCAGCTGGAAAATATGCAAATTCGATCGGCGGGCCACGTCCGTTAAAGTGATTTTCACATGGGCAATTAATGTTTCAATAAACGATATTCTAGCAACAGCGAATTTGTAGCAACAGCAACTGTTGCTCCCACTGCCGCCGTTTCATGTTGCATTCAACACCGAAAAAACTACTCGCCGGGTGTGTGTGTGTGTGGAAAATGTTGTGGAAATTGGCTTTTTATGTTTATGAAAACGGCCGCTGAACTGCTGCCCGGGAGGAGATCTCCGGCAGCAGCTCGGATTCCCATTTCCATTCCGAATCCGATTTCGACTCCAGTTAATTACTGCCATTTTCCATCGTATTTATGCTCACGCCTCGCTCACGTTTTGGCCATCAGCGAGCATCGCGAACGCGTGCAGTGCGTGAAAATGTTTGCTAATTGCCCGGCTTATAGCCAATTTCACTAAATTTGTGGGCGGCCAGGCTGAGGTGGGGGATGCCGAGCATATCGGAGTGTTGTTGCTGAAAAATCGAACACAAATGATGTTATAGTTTCACAAAAATCTTGTTTTGCCAAGATCCCCCAGCGGCAGGCAGGCCTCTAGGATTTCTGGGGAAGTCTGAATGGCTTTTCCATGGAAGGTATTTTTTAGCAATGAATGAAAGATGAGAGCGATAGTGTTTGGATTGGGTTAGTTTTCTGTGTTTGATTTCGTAATTAAAAGCACTATTTATAAACTCAAAAATCAAAGAGGAATTTGGAAAATCAGCAAAAAGCTCTCTCTTTTTAAATCATTATATTTTATAACAATACTTTTATATATAATTTCTGATCATTATCCTCCTCATTATCCCCATTTCTATAGGCTCTTTTCCTTGTGAGAACTTCATATGAAAACTGCCACCTTGTGACCATGGGAAGATGCTTAAAATCCGCCTGCAACCCAAATTCACGGCTGGCAACTGGAAGGAAAAACCATATGCACCGGCACCGCCAGCAGCAGCAGTTTTCCACCACAATTAAGCTGTCTGCCCTTCCGAAGGCAACCTGTGGTGATGCCGGCAAGGCTGCCGAAAAAAAAGGCAGCCCCGCAATCTATGACTATTTTATATGGCTCGTCGGCCGGCACATTCCACCAGCTCGGCGTTCCACCAATCTCCAGCAGCACCAGCTTTTGGCTCTTGGCTGCCACATGCAAATCTGTAATCCCTTTTTTTGTGGGCCACAAACCGGCACTTAGGCTGGCTTTGATTTGAAGTTCGTGTCCCTATGCGAACTCTGGCAAGAGACTGACAAACTGACTGGCTAACACCTTGGTCGTTCCCCATTCCCCTAGTTGAGGCACAGGGAGAAAAGTCTAGCTTTTGATATTTTATAGTCTAAAAAAGCTTTTTAAATGGATAAATATTTATAGCTTATGTTTTTCAAAGTTTATTTGTTTTGTTTAAGTGAATTTCCTTTCATTTTCAGTCTTTCTATTGACTAACTTTGATATTCGTCTTATCTTAATGAAAATATTAAATTGTTTTATCTATTTTTTATAAAATTTCTTAATTTCCTGTGCAGATCCCTCGACTTGAGTGAGTGATTACAGTTGCTTGGTGGACGGTCGAACCAACAGGTTACCCATGGGAAATCTTACAAGAGTCGGGGAGAGGAGCCCAATTACCTGTGTACAGGTCCAGGTTCCTCCTGCTGCTGCCGCTGCTGCTGATTTTGATTTTGAAATTTGAACTTGGGGCTAAAGGTAAAAATTGTTTGTCGAGTAATTGCCGCATAACGAGCTGCAGTCGAAGTGGAAGGCAGCTTTGGAGTTTTTTTTCTTTGCAAATGTCGAGAGACGAGCCTGCGGGCGAAAACAAAGAATCGGGTTGGCGTTGCACTTTGCTCTGGCTCCGGTTGTTGCACTGGCACTGTGAGAAAATTGGTTATGTTTTAGGGATCTATTTTTTGAAATAATTTTATAATACACTTGAAATTATAATCTTAAATGGTACTATTTATTAGGGTTGAATAAAGCCAGAAATAAATCACTAAACACAGGCAACAGAAACTGATTTGATGCTGATTCTGACTTAATAAATATTGTCATTATTCTATATTTATATTCTTTTGAGAAATTCAAGGCACTGCAATAGGTTTTTCTATTATTAAAATAAATAAATATTCTTTCAATAAAAAGGTAGTTTAATAAGACCTTAAAAAATTCGAAATAATTATGTTTCATTTATTAAAAAATACTTAAACTTAAATACAACCATTGTTCAAATAGCAAATATCATTATTTTAATTATACATTTCTCGCAGTGCCCTGGGCTGTTGCAACTGTTGTGCTGCCCACAACCTTACGTGGCCAGAGGAGTGCGTTAGAATGGACCAAGTGGGCCTCTGTAGAGGTGAACTCCGCTCCGGTTTGGTTTCGTTTTAGCAGCGAAACCAACGCCCCAGCCAAAGTCGTGCAAATACAAGAAACTGCAAACTGCAGCAAAGCCAGCGAATGATAGCCAGCGTCAGGTGCATTTCCATCAGCGATAATGCCATGTTGCGGTGTTGTTGCTCTTGCTGTGGCATCGATTGCGGAAAACTTGCAACAGGCTGCGGCTGCCGCTGCTGCAGATATCGCAGTTGCAAGATCACCAAGAGAGCTGGGGCCCAACAATTGTCTGAAATTTTCGTTTTCCACTCCGACTTCGACTTCGACTCCAACTCCGATTCCGATTCAGACTGTGTGAGGCATATTATTTGCACTTTATTATCACGTTAGCCAAATGAGCGAAACGTGCAGATCACCGGGGATTGTGGCGGTGGCGGCTGTGCGGGAAGCACACTCCACCTTTGACCTTTCCAGGTGGGTGATAGATAGACCAGGGCTACCTTACCTTACCTTACCCTGTCTGGCTCGGTCCACTCTAATAAAGAGAATGGAGGCGGAGGTGCTGCCACGTGGGCGTGGCTGCGGCGAGGGCGTGTGCCATAATATATCCAAAAAGCATGAAAACATTTGGCAACTGGAAAACGGAATCTGGTTATCTGGCCAAATCTCTTCGAGGCATTTCACATTAGTCTACGTTTCCACCTGGCCAGCAGCAGCAGCAGCACCGGCGAACTTTTGGTTTTCATTAATGCCGGTCAGTCATTTATTACGGCTTCGATTTTATTTTCGCCATTTGGCATATAAATTACAATTATTTGGGTTACTTGGGTCATGTGGGGGCCCAGCAAATCGGTTTCAAATGCGGCAAATAAACAGCCCCAAGATGGGGAGTTATCTAATCATTATGACACTTGTTGCTTGTAAATAATAATGGTAATAATAGTAATTTCAAGAAGACTAAACTAAATCAAGTTAGGATTATTTATTTATAAATTAAATTCCCTGATAGCAACCTCCTCTTTACCTTTTAATATTTGCATACTTTCCATTACACAATTTCCCACAGCTTGTACAAAGGGGATTCCCTGAGAGTCAGCTGTGACCTTATAGAAAATTTCCCGCCCACTTTAACTGGGGCTTTCCACCCGCGTCAGCTGTTACTGTTACTGCTCGGGCCACAAAGAGAGCCACATTCCCTCACGCATTTGGGATTTCTGCCATCAATCATTATATTTGTCCCTGAAATCAAACGCAAAAAGCATCCTGTTGAACCGGGGATCAGGAAAAGGACGAAGGTGGCACATATCCGGTCCGACATTCCAAAGAGCGGGACAGAGCGAGTGTTTAGAGCAGGCGAGAGCATTGAGTGAGAGTGAAAGCAAGGTCAGGGCGAAATAATATGCGAGGATTCTCCAAATGCAAGAGTCCTTGAGTCACAAAATACAAGAGGAATGTGGGTTGCTGTGAGGGAAATCGACTTGAAGATGCTCTATAAACATTTTGTAAAATTTTAAAAATAATATAGAAATTTTAATGGTTTTATAAGCACCTGCTGCATACAGGAAGTATGCTGAAAAGTAAACAACAACTCTTTTAAGAGCTTAATACTCGGAAGATCAAGTTTATATTTTGATTATAATTTTATACTAAATGTTATGACGATATACCCTCACTTTCTCCCTTTACAGGGTATAGCCAGGACATCAGAGAGCGCAAGAGAGACAGAGCGCAGCTGCTGTTGTTAAGGCAACCAAGGGTTGATTCACTCTCCAACTCTCTCTCTCTATGTATCCTCTGCCGCTTTATCATCCCGGGTCACATCCTGATTTACCTGTTCGCCTGGTCGACGAAGGCGCCAAAATTCAACATTTTCACTTGTGTGCGTGGCTCGCTAAATTTTTAAATCGAAAATGAGGGGGCTGGGCATGCGGGCGGCTGAAGGACATGCCCGATGAGTGGTGGATTCGGAGTTGCTCACTTGAGCTGCAGCCTCCATGTTCCCATTCCCCGGGAAACTGACTCCTTGGGATAATCCTATTTGTGGCGTTTTTTTTCGTACTTGTTTTTTTTTGCCTTTTGCTCGAACAAATGTTAGCCGGGATTTAAATTTCATATATTTTTTATGTGTGGGAGAGAGAAGATTGGCTCAAGTGCACGACATAGCGTAGATTTTACTTCTCAAATGTAATGGGCGAGCAGAAATCGCCGCAGCCTGCAAATAGTCGGATGTGCCGGCCAGCTCACCACTCCCCTTGTTGCCACCCCCTCAGGTCCTGTGGCAGCACACAGACGCAGCACACATCACATTATCACAGCGACACGCATTTTAGACTAACAGGCAACCAAAGCGGCCAACAGCATCACGCGTACTAAACTAGCGCCGGATTCTGCATATTTTCACCAGCTCCCCCGATGCCCAGCCTCCTTGGAATTCCATATTGCCACACTAACCACCCGGTGTCCTCCGAAAAAATGAGTACACGTACACACACTTTCTCTATACGCACACGCGGGAATATTCAACTAATGCTGCCCGAAAACGGGGGCTCCCCGGAGCACACACACAGACACGCAGCAGGGATGCGAGTTGCGGATGGTGTAGAAAGCGGAACAGAGCCGCAGAATCCCCCAGGAGCAGAACACGCGTATTCCCGATTTTCAATGATTTGGAGAAGGAGCAAGGGAGTCGGCCGAGAGATACCACTTGAATGGGTTTTTATTTAAAATATATTTCGATTTAGTTTTAAGATAAATTAAGAATTTAAATATATTTTAAAATGTAACTTTATAGCTTAGTTAACTATAAGGGATTTTTCTTTAAGGCATCAAGCCTTGAATATATTGAAGTTTAGGTATTTCTAAGCTTAGAAAAGGCTTCAGAGCGCAAACAAATTAAAAATTAGTGATAGAAATATATTTATCTGAATTACATTGGCAATATTATTTAATATACTTTGAGTTATTAGCTAAGAGGGAAATTATTTTAGAATTTTATTAATTAACAGTATTAATATTTGATTTTTATTAACGGACTTAGGCTATTCTTTAAGACTCTTCATCTATTTCCTGTATTACAGGGTGACAATAAATAACCCGGACAAACATTTTTGATCATAACTTTTTAAGGAAC